>JAUELF010191166.1:0-14397 GCA_031471495.1 Clinocardium nuttallii | reverse complement strand
ACATATTGTTGCAAATGTAGACAATTGCTTCGGCATCAGAGAGGGTGAAATATGCCCAATTTTAAAAATAATCTCCTTTGAATTAGCTTGCCTGATAACCAATAAAATATGGTAAAGTGTTACTATTGGATAACTCTTTAAAAATATAGTTATATTTATTAGTTGTTAAACACGTCACTCAGACGGTTTAAGAAAATGGGGAAAATGACCAATAAAAAAAACCTACATTCTTATGAAAGTGCTTTTCTGATTTTTAATGATGATTAAGCAGTACACTTCATTTAGTGACCCTCTATATGATTTAAGTGTTATTGATTGGTTGAAAGCCGTAGACACCAGGTGGCATCTTACAAGGGGAAATTTAACATTTAGCTCCAAATTACATCTCATCCTTATCAACTTAACAAACAAAACAAATACTATTTGGGGTCCTTTTCATACTTTAAAGATATGTGAAGGACTCTTGTTTGTGCGGAATCTGAGAAAAGGAGTAAAATGCCCAAAACTTACAATTCCTGTCCGAGTATAGTGATTTAGTAGAAATGGTCCTTCAAAAAATCCTTACAAAATATGTTCAAGCCATATCAGTTGGTTAAAAAAAGAGGAGCGATGCGGCATCAGAAAAGGGCATTATGACAACATTTTAAAACTCTATTCGTATGAAAGTGCTTGTCTGATTTGTTCCCTCAGTGAACCTCTTCATAGTTATTTAAGCCATATATATGGACTGGTTGAAATACCTAGTTACTAGGGATTCAGAAAAGGGGTAAATTGAACGTAAACTTTACGTTTATCTTCAAATGATATATCATCGTTATATACTGGGAAATTTAAACCAAAACTTCACAGGGCTGTTCCCACCTTGCAAATACTGATTAATTACAATGTCAACTGTTTAATGATAGTATTAAGTATTAAGTATCACATGCGCATGGTACAAAGTATTCGATTTGATTATTATGATGAGAATATAACTTTTTAATTAATATTTAGTTAAACTATGCTATGATATTATTACACAAGGTTTGTCGTTATGAAGGAATGCATACAAGTAAGTAATGTTGGTATCATTTGTATACCTTTTGAATAGAAATAAAGTTATTCCATTACTGTACATGGTACAGTCATCATGCACTTTTATACTCAGATAAATAAAAACGTGTACATGCACTTATTTAAACAGACCGGAACAATCTGGCTCACCGTCTTGGTTTAGTGACATGGAAAAGAACGAAGTAAACATTCATCTTTCAATTTATCTCTCGTAAATGACAATTCCCATAGGTATAACCTCGTCGAGCCATATGGAGTAAACTTTAAGTGAAAACATAGACTCTCCAATTCTATTTTCATGCAAGATATCGCCATTTGAATGATTATGATGGCGCTTTCAGCAATGTTTCTGTTATATGACGGCGAGTTATGGTTAACATATCAGTTTACTAGTCCAGTTACGCTTACATCATTGAATCATACGTTATACTAACTCAACAAGTCCGAGCGTCAATGAGAGAATGCAAGTATTTCCATTCTTTAAAGTCACTTGGTGAGATTTGTTTGTTTTCATGCTGTTTTTTAAGTATTTTGAACATAATATCACGGCGAATTATGGGTAATTTATCAGTTTTTCTAGTCAACATCATTGAGCAATTCGTTATGCTAGCCCCACAACCCCGAGAGTTAAGGAGAGAATGCAAATACTACCTTTGTTTATAAGTCTTTGGTATGGCACGGCCATGGATCGAACACGAGACCTACCGTACGCGAGGCGGGAACACCACCAATACACCAGGCAGTCTTACTCCTTGAGAAGTATGCCGCACCGTTTATATGTAGATGTTACATGTAAAACACTTTTTCGCTATATATTTACTGTTATACGGTTGGACTCGTTCGAATATTGATTGTCTTGTGCTACTATTCAATGTTGTTTTAAACTAGCTATAGAAAGTATGAAATTGTAAGTCTTCATGCAGTAGTAAACTATTTTGTACTGCATTGTATTGTATTTGACGAGGATGCATGTTGTACATGATGATATCCATCAAAACACTAAGGTCGGAATCGTGTCAATGGTGTTAAGGAATACACAATACAGTTATCCCACTGTATATCTGTTATAACCTAAAAGTAATAAAGGATGTTACGTCTTACTATAAAAAAGAAATTCAGTTTCCTTATATAAAAGTATACATGTGTTGATATGCAGTTTTCCATAAATGAATATCATTTGAAACGTATAATGTAGATTGAAGTTTGACATCAGATCAGGGGTTTTAATACAATGATGTAGATTGATGCATCTTTCTTTCACGCTTTATAAGGGTTTCTTCTGGATCACATGCACCTTCATACACATTTTCTCTGCATAATTCATTGGAATAAAAGGAATAAAAGAGACCAATAAAATAAGATGCCAATATAAAACATCCGGTTACCGTTATTAATTCTGATTAATGGTTTTATTTCGACAGGCCAATGAATAGAGCGACTCTTACCGACATTATTGTCTCATTTATTAGTCTCACGTTTTGCCGAGAAACCTACAATCATGTAATGAAAAGGGAAATCAATGTAACCTTGTATACATCATTCATAACATAACATGTGTGGCCAGAGCAACATGAAATACAGAAATTTCGCTATGTCTCGGAAATCGAAAGGAAACCCAGCAGTAATATAAAGCACTCGAATACTTAAATGATTTGCGTTTTAGTAAACTTATTTATGATATGTTACAGCGGCCAGCTCACCTAACGTGTTTGTCCTAGCTTTCCTACACCTGCAACCATTATTCGTAGGAAACTTGCTAAGTTCCTTCTTAGATTGTCAATCATCGGAACCAGTCCTCAATCGATCTTGACGTCCCTCGTCATTACCAACTAAGCTACCCCGACTCGACACATAGATGTATCGACGCGTTCAGTTAATTGCGTTCATCAATCATCGGAACCAGTAATCAAGATTCAAGATCCCTTACTTGACGTCCCTTGTCGTTACCAACTAAGCTACCCCGACTCGATACTTAGATGTATCGACGCATTCAGTTAATCGGCTTCTTCAATCATCGGAAACAGTACTCAATATTCACGATCCCGACTTCACGTTCCTCGACATTATCAACTAAGCTACCCCGGCTCAACACCTAGACGTATCGACGCGTTCGATTAACGCTTTATTCAATCATCTGAACCAGTAATCAATATTCACGATCCCGACTTGACGTCCCTCGACATTACCAACTAAGCTACCCCGGCTCGACACTTAGCTATAATGACGCGTTCGATTAACGCTTCCTTCAATCATCTGAACCAGTAATCAATATTCACGATCCCGACTTGACTTCCCTCGTCATTACCAACTAAGCTACCCGGGCTCGACACTTAGATGTATCTACGCGTTCGATTAACCGCTTGATCTTACAAAGTTCTTTTGAAACTTGGTTATTTAGACAATGAAGATTCAGAGGTTGATCACTCTACAATAACAATAATGATTAAGAAACGCCTCTGCGCGGTGTAATGAAGCCCCACCATCTCGTATCTCCCTATACACACACTATGAACAAGTATATAAAAGGTGTGACTGAAATGACTACGTATATGCGGATTAACCTCGAGTGTCGTGTAATAACAAATCTCAAACCGAAAGTGGATTTTTAAAAGCTCGTATCAGTATTCAGTTATTGATTGTTACGTGTGTATTACTCGCGAAGTGAGCATTCCAAACGACAACAGTTCGGACTATAACTGAGATAACCATCAAATTAATGTCATATTACATGATCAAGTGTCGATTTAAGCCATTTTTTTCTTTAATCATTATTTTCTCCTATTATGAAGAGGGTATAAGTGACGAGGAGATACCGTAATAAAACAGCCGTTCGTTGGTATAACCATTCTCCTAAAGATAAACCAATGGTAGAACAATGCTAGAACGATAGGATGGCGCTCACCTATGACGGATCGTGCTCATTTTGTAACTTTGTAACACAGTTTATGCTTTACCCTAGTTCGTGAAAGTCATTTTACAAATGACTTGACTGAAATGAGAACGTGATAGTAAATAAGATAACAGTGAATATTTCTACCTCAGAGGCCAACTACATTCGTACAAACTTATGTGTACATGTATATAAGCGATGCTCCTTGGGCACCGATTTCAGTGTTACTACAAGGTATTACAAGGGTAGGATTCGGGGTCGAATCCAGTCATAAGCGGGTTCTGCCTTTGATAATTTGTCTCACAAACGGCGTGTGTGCTGGTTATGTCTTCAGGAAGCGGACATTGAGCGTGATAAATATTAGCATAAAGGTTGTTTCGCAATCGATGTTAAATATAAAGGTGTAACCTAAGGGTATGTTACGATTGACATGTTCCTGTGTATGCATGATAAAGATGGATGCTGTTTTTATTATATTGATAAAAGGCAAACGGTGCAGACCCATGTGAAAATGTCAATTTGGGCACGTTTATGTGGATTAACTCTGCTTAAAACGCTTCGGAGGTTGGTTAACCTCGAGCGCCGATCATATGTTGAAAACGTGGAACAGCGGTTGTTCATTTGATAATCCTAATTCTAGATATATTGTATCGATGCATTCACAAAGCATATTAAAAATAGTCAAGCAAAGCATCCAAATATGTGTAGCTTGAGGATTAACGAAAAGGCTTATGCCAACGATTGAATAAATCTTATCGAAAATGCAAACAAATATCTTTTCGATATTCTGTATACAACTGTTCTCCCAGACTCTATTTATAATGTTCCTCTATTATTTCTCCAAGTATATTACACTACACACAATAAGCGTCTATTCTCTAGTCAACTATATCTCCACTCCCTGCATCATTTCTGTTGCGCTACGTCTCCAATGTCACCCAAGGTCAGCTACAAAAAAAGCCCTCGTCGCAGTTTTAGGGTAAGGCTGATATACATCGCTTGCTTATCACCATGATAACATCGTGACGTAAATGCTCAGGTATACAGATGCCGTACATGGCATTACGTAGGGACATGTTTTGTTACAACAAGACAGTGAGAGGAAGTGCAGTGTACATAAACTATAGTTCACCTAATATATTGGTTATTGCCCTTTGTTAGTTTTACTTGTCCGGAGAATAACTTCAACATTACTGTTTAAATCTAATAGAACTTCATACGATGGTAAATCTAAATTAGAGGCAGTACAGTGTTCAACAACCATATCTCTGTTTGAGCTAATCATAGTTATTGCACCTTCTTACTTCTTTTTCTTGTCCGGAGAATAACTTGCATTGTCCTTTCGTACTGTTTTCTGGTCCGGAGTTATTGTCCTTTCTTACTTTTTTTCTCGATCAGAGATAAGCTTCATACCGTGGTAGAGCACATTGAGATGAAGTACAGTGTACAATAACCATAACTCTATTTTATCTAATACAGGGTTATTGCTCTTTCTCATTTTGTTCTTGTCCGGAGAAAAACTTAAAACTACTGGATGGATTTTAATGAAACTTCATTCAATGGTAAAATACAACATTTAAGTTTATGACAGAGTTTCTGCCCATTATTTGCTGTTTCTTGTCCGGAATGTAACTTTAAAACTACTGGTTGGAATGTTCAATCAAGGCAGCGTGATAGCTTTTGTTCAAGCAATTGTAGGCATTGATCGTTATATACGTATATTAGCATCGTCTGTTATTGTTATAGACTGTTTGACTGTTGTAGCCAGCACCGTCATCTATCAATATTCAAACTCATCTGCAGCGGATAAAGGTAAAAAAAAGGTAATATGAAGGTATAAGCCTTACCTATTTATTTGCTGTCCGTGACGGCCAATTTACATAACGTTTTAATGTCGACGAACTGAACTGATATGAATGTCAATGAGGTTTATAACCAACTTATTTCTTTAAAAACGTGACCTCAATTCATCTTCATTATATCAATCAATAGAGCCGCATTGAGACCAAGATGGAGAATACTTTACAAGTAGTCGACTATGTTGTATTAATTGCGACAATATGCCTTTCGTTATTTATTGGGATTTATCTGGCATTTAAACAAAGGAAATCCACGTCAACATTTGGATATCATCGGGCGTCTGGGAAGCTTACGGCGGTTCCAGTTGCCATGTCTCTTATTGTGACATTCGAATCTTCGATATCGTTCCTTGGCAACCCAGCTGAAGTTTACATTTATGGATTTAAGTACTGGCTGGCAAATGTTGGATGGTTTCTCGGGATATCAAGTTTGATTTGGATATCCGTGCCATTGTTCTATCCATTGGACATTACAAGTGTTTTTGAATACATAGAAATGCGATTTGGATCCTTGTTACTTCGGCGCTTTGCTACAGTCGTACATACCGTTTCTATGATCATATATGCCGGTATGGTGACCTTTGGTACCGGTATAGCGCTGGAATCGGTAACGAATATACCGTCGACAACCTTTGTGGTGGTGCTGACTTTAATTGCTGTTATTTACACATCGTTAGGAGGCTTAAAGGCTGTGGTAGCCACGGACGTTATCCAAGGGATAATAATGCTGACTTCTGTATTTGCCGTTCTTATTTACGGTACTGTTCAAGTTGGTGGTGTGGGGAAAGTTGTCTCATTTAATAAACCATCCGGTAGACTAGATATGGTGGACTTTGACCCTAACCCGTACGTTAGACACACGTTTCTCACGTTACTAATAGGCACAACGATAAGAAGTTTGGACATGTCTATACGCCAACCGGCAGTTCAGAGAATTAATTCAACGGTGTCCATGGACGAAGCCAAGAAGGTCGTGTACATCGCTTTGCCAGGTTTTCTCATAATCGAATTGTTATTAATGTTCGAAGGTCTTGTAGCCTTTGCATATTTTTCACATAAAGGCTGTGATCCACTAGCGTCGAAACAAATTTCCAATCCGAACCAAATCATGTCATTTATTGTTTACGATATGTTCGGATCTTACAAAGGGACAACAGGATTATTTCTAGGAGCACTGTGCAGCGCTTCACTCAGTACAATTTCTTCGTTGCTCAGCAGTGTTTCTGCGATACTCTCTGAGGATATCATAAAACCGCGTTGGACTGATATAAGCGATGCCACATTGACAATTATATCCAAGATTCTTGTGCCGGTCGTAGGAGTAGTTTGTGTAGGCATATCCATGTTAGTCCAAGAGGTCAAAGGCCCAATGAGTCAAATATCTACCAGTATTCTTGGAGCAATGAGCAGCCCACTGACAGGCCTGTTCATGATGGCGATATTCATCAAGATGGTGAACAAGAAAGGGGCTATCCTAGGGGTTATCATTGGTTTAGGCTTGGCGTTATGGCTGTCCATAGGATACAATTTTTTATCCGATATTCCACAAACCCCTTGGTTACCTCTTGGTCCCACAGACAATTGTCCTGTTACAGAAACTGTAACTAATTCATCCTTAGTTGTGTATTCAAATGAAGCAGGACACATTCGGAATGTCACTATAAAGCTATCGGAAGAAGAACCCTATCAAATGCATGGATTTGGATATCTGTATAATATTTCGTATTTGTATTTCCCACCTATGGTCATGATTGTAAGTATCGTTGTAGGAATTATTACAAGTAAATTAACAGCTTCAAAGTATGATTACAAGGGTCCCGAAAACCTCAATCTAGTACTGTGGAAACAATTGTTATGCTGTTTTTCATTTAAAAAAGACACTTCGAAACGTAAAGAGATATACTATATGTATGATAAAGATTTAGATGAGAGAAAATGAACCAACCATGTTAAAAGAATGCAGTAAGGATACAATATTACTATGTCGTAATGATCATTGAGATAAATTTGAGTTCAGATTCAAATATTTCAGACTACCGTAAGGCTTGGGGATTTGAACCAGTACGTATGTATTGTCCATTTTGAAGAACTTGATGAAAGATGTGATTCAACTACAGTCAATGTAATTTACTCTGGAGAATAAATAGGGTAATTTCAGCCGCATAATGGCTACAACTCTGAAGGGACAGACACATGAAACCTGGTTGAAAGTGTCATTGATGAAAATCAAAATTATTGATATGGACATTTCAACTAACTACTAGGATTATGTGTACATCTTATTACAAACAACTGAGCAATATTACAATCTGAAATCCAAATAGTCCATTTATGTATACCCCACCCACTTTAAATGTCAAAATCTCTAAACATGGGCATTAGATGGCAAAAGCTAATCTTATAATTAAACAGAATTGATAATAACACAACATATCTTCATTTAGCTTTAAATAATACATACTTAAAGCATATATATATATATATTTCTATTTAACAATATACAATATGTGTTTACCCTCGAAAGTTCAAAGACTCACATATAGAAAACACTATTCTATTTAATTGTTAATTAGCTCATCACTTTGAGTTAATGGCTTTTGCCTTCGTACTTAGGGTTTATTATTTAGTTAAAATTGAAACAACCTAAGGCGGCTGTCAAAGTCGACACACTGACTCCTATAAGGTATACCTTTACCCTACTTCAAGACTAAGACATGCATATCCGGCATTAAACCGGTGACGTGACTTGAATATAATCAGATGATAACCATAATTTCGATTGGGAAGGGCGTACATGTACATGCATATATCACCTTATATACATTTAGTCTAACAAACTATGCATTAGTGAAACGTTTGCATGAACACGATTTGTGCTATATATATATATATATAGGACTAATTAAAATTCTTAATCTTATATATCGTTTATTGTAAAATGTTCATATATTCGTGAATTATTGTAGATTCAGGAGACATACGGTTTTAGACGTAATACAATTGTTTCGTCGTCTCTCTCCGTTTACATTAATAAAATTATAAAACTTTCATTAATTTTGTTTATATTTGATGATACTATGCCTTAAAGAATATTTTGGCCGGATCATGTCAAAGTGTTTACACATGGTAGAAGTGTTCCCTTATTGGTGTCCCGGATTGCTGGTGACATAACAACTGCCGTGAATCACATGGCCATTCTACAACGTGCTATACTGGCTGAAACACTACTCAATCAAACATTCGTACGCTATTGACCATTACTTTTCTTTACGCAAAGAGAGATTTGAGCGTGATATAGTATACAGTAAATCACTCTGAAATTCTGGAACTAGTTTAGGTTGTTTAAATTCCATCCCGCGTATTTTTCATACAACGTTTCTAAGTGCGCATGCGTTACTACTGGGCTTGACATTAAAGAATGAAGTCACTAGCTTTTGTTGTAAATGCCGTTTGAAAAGTTGAAATATAACGGTGAAGTAATAGTTTTAAATGACGTCATGCACGTGCATGAGAAACGTTTTAGACATGCGTGCCATTTAACAGCATACTTTCAATCTGTCCAAAACGAAATGTTAGTATGAGACAATAACAAATTGCCCATGATCAGTTTATGAACATTTGAAAAGGGTATAATTAACAAAATATGTTCATAGACTGGTAATAAACTGATTTCAAAATGTTTTGTCAGGTGAATCAGATGATCATCTTTAAAACAGATAAATGGGGAGTTAAGATAAAATCGCCCACAGGCGCCAGTCTCGTAAACAATCTTAAAATAGCATTGTCAATATAGAGTAAAATGCGATTTTTAGATTTTGAGACTGACACCAGTCCTGTGGTTTAGACTACACGTGATTTTATCAAGGAAAGCAACGTCATATCAAAACAAGGTCACCCCTAGTTGTATCCCTTTAGGTTATAAAAAAGTGCTAGAAAAGAAATATATCTCATTTTGAGTGATATACTGGCACTTATACTACAAATTATCGTTCAGCTTTTTAGGAATTACAACACACCTGAACTCCAAATTTTGATATAAGAGACGATACATACATCAACATGATATCTAGTTCCTAATTCGTTATTGCAGTATTACAAATACATGAAATTCAGTCTACCTTAATGGATATGAATATTTCATTAAGTTTAATAACTACACTTAAAGTAATGCCATTACATCGAACAGATCTGTACCTGTCGACTTTGTGAAAGGCGTGTGTTTTTTTGTACACAAATGTAACCGGTATTAAATTGTTGAAATCATTCATGTAATTCAAAGAATAAATACGTTTATGGTGATATACATGATGATAATAATGTTGCGAATGATTACAAGGTATTGAGACGGAAACCCTTCGTGTCTAATTGTGTATAAACTATTTATGCTTCAACAATGTATAAACTATTTATGATTCAATAGTGTATAAACTATTTATGATTCAACAGTGTATAAACTATTTATGATTCAACAGCGTATAAACTATTTATGATTCAACAGTGTATAAACTATTTATGATTCAACAGTGTATAAACTATTTATGCTTCAACAGTGTATAAACTATTTATGATTCAACATAAACTTGTAATAAAGGCAGTATTCATCTTTTAATAAGTATATATATAAATAATTGTAAAAGCTTCATGACACTGTACGAACTATTAATTTTAAGATGCTGTCGGATTTCCAGCGCAGCCTGAGGACTGGAGATGCATCATCATATATAATTATCCGAATCTAAAAAAAGTCATTTTTACCATTGAAAACCTTAAGTTTATATTTGACCCGGGATTTTTGTATTTGGTAATCCTACAAAACAATGTTCCCTTTTCCGAAGTGATTTAGTATGAACGACTTTCCTAATAAGAAAGTAAATGTGACATTCCTCGAGAAAACTAACATGCGTTATGTACCGACCACAGTCCACTCAGGCTTATCTGGGTAGACAATTTCGTCTCAGGTGGATATATGTAAAGAGGTAAAGAGTAATGATTCAAGAAAAAGAAAATCCACCGCAACACAATCTGTCCGGATTAGCCTGCGCGACATACCTAGGAACTTTACGTCCACACTGTTTGTTTTCTAGTGGAACTGCTCCAATGTTAGACACATTGATATGTTTTAGTACGTGCTGTGTCCTGTGAAATGTGTCATCTTTGCCCTCAATGTTAATATGGATTCATGAGTTTATCGATAAGTTTGCCACAGTTATTTTATTTAAGTAGACTGTATATATAGAACCTGACCTGGGTTGTCATTTCATATAAAGCTTTATAAAACGAATTCAAGAATGTTGTATAAAGCGAACCTTTGGCGAGGTTAATAACAATTTCTTTTGGACGAGTTTTATTTAAATTTATGAAATGACATCGAATGACAGATTCTTTTTATCACATGACGAAAAACCAAATTAAATCCAGTTTTCGCTGTTAGAAAATAGTCCCTACATTAAATACTTAATAAACTGTTAACTAATCACATAAACAATATTTTTATGACCGATAATGCACCCCCTTTCCTCGTCCATCTATCTTGACGTTTGTTTTACCGGATACAATTACTCAGTCATTTTGTAAACACCCGCGGATGATTACAAAGATAGTTATTCTGTCATGTTATATTACACGTGTGACATATAAAGAAACTGTTAATGGGTATATAAGATCGGATTCAAGCATTGTCATGTGATAAATATATATACGATCAAGAGACGTTTCCCCGCTTAAAGGTGTATTATATTGGCCTTTAGGTTATCAGAATAGTACACAATTCTTATGAAATGAAAGAGTTAACGTTGCACGTTATCCCCAATCCTTACCAAGCTGAAGTCTCCCAACTGGTATCAGGACGATATATGGTATGTTCATGAAGTGTCAAATATGTAACATATTATTTAGCAACGAGCAATATCGACATCGAATGTGTATGTAGATCTGTATCTTCATTGCTCTCAAATGTCGTTAGAAATCGTACTTGTTACGAAACACGAATGCTGTTTGAAGTCTCGTATAACAGAAACAGGGTTAAGAAACGAACATAGTATTACCAGGTATAGGAAGAGTCCTTAATTATATGAGAGATTCCAGCAACACTTGCAGACTCAAATGTGTTCTATTTCTTTCCGATTGCTCCCAAAAACTCATGTAGAAGAATGTGTAAGCAATGACTCGAGTAGACATTCATTTATTGGTTTCTCTAAACTGTTCTTAAATGTGATGTTGTTTTATTTGTAGAGTGAATGTTTCTGTTCACTCAACTTTGCTAGAATTGAATTGCATGTGGTACTTCAAACATGTTGCCGTTGACGGAGACTGTCATACGGCAAAATGAAATTCATTCTATCAGTCTCCGTCATTGTATGGCATTTATCATTTCATTTATTTTTCACTAATTGGTTTCTTAAACAGATTTGTAGGTTTGTTCCATAATTAGGCCAGCATTGGCTATCGGCACGTTCATTTCTGTCTATCACGCTCTATCTTTCTTAATTACATTGTATATTGTAAAAAAGAATTTGTTTAAGGAATCACTACTATTGTCAAAACATTTACAGATGTCTTCTACCGTAGAAGAGGTAAATCATACCATCCATTAACAATATCAGCATGGCATGTTTAGACTGATCCGGTTCGATACTTTACGTAGAGACCACACTGTTGGTTTTCTCGGGAGACGGCTCATTTGTAAATGTGGCTGCTACGTTTGGAAGAAGACATAACTATGTGACTTCTATTTTGATAAGACAAATACTGTCCTAAAATTAAATTACCAAATCGATGTTGATATATTTATATATGTCGTGTATGGCTTCGTCTACAAGTTCAAATGGAAACCATTTATGTTCGCGTGTCAACGATTTGTATTGATAAAGGATCGTTAAACCGCTTTCAACAATGATATCAGCGCATTTCCTGGTTAGGTAGCCAGAGTACTACTGTTTCATTTCTCACGATACCAGCACTTCAGTCGTAATACTAAGTCCACAATCCTGAACGCTAAGGAGGGAAAGCAATTAATACACGTTCAAAGGTATTTATAATGACTAAGCCGGCGATTGAACCTATGACCTCCCGCACCCGCGGCGAAAGCTCTATTACTTTAACAGAGACATTGTTTCTTTTTATGAAACCCCTATTTCATTGGTGTTATTATGTCCGTATATTTGAGAAGTTGGCTTAATTTAACGGTTTATTTCTTCTTCTTTTCTTGACTTTACCTCTCAATTTGTCTACTTTTAACCAATATTGTATTCATGTAATAAAGCCGTTAATATTTCCATTTTTTAAAGATTTCAAAATAGAGTGAATATACTGATTGAATTCGAATGTAATGATATTAATAAACCTGTACGAAATACCTGCAGTTTGTTATCTAAATCGACTTACTATTTGTACTACACTATGCACATTATCCGGGAGTTTTCAAAACATATAATGTGCCATATATTGTCCTGGCTCATCCAGCAGTAATATACAAATCAGCCCATCAGTCGCAATATATCAACCGGCAACTCTGGTCCCCATATGAAGAAAATCGTTACTTGTATTTCAGCGTGTACGTGCTACTACTTCACAGATAGAAGTCGCAGTTGTTACATGATCATTTAAGACATGGTCGTAATTGCGAATGGCCTATGTACAATTGTTTGATTATAACCTTACAGAGTACAAATGCAGTAGAAATGCAGTTGATTAAAACAACACACATATTTCTTTAGTGCAAAGTTACATAACAAAGGTGACAAAATATATTCTCTTCGTGTTGGCTTAATCTTGCCACAGCTTCTTAACATAAAACGTATATGTGTAAGCAACTGATGAACAGCCCTGGTGATAGACACTCGCAATGTTATTATAAAAAAAACCGAAGGCATAGAAACACAGGTTGCCCGGTTGGAGGTAATTTGCCGCCACATGGCAAAGCCATACCGCCTCCAGTATTCAAAAGTGCATCAACAATAACAAATGGGACAAACGTCCATCAGATTCAATATTAACACACGGGGCAGGTTGTGTCTTTATAAAACATAATAAAGTACAGTACATTACATGCATTTCTTAAATGAAAAACAACAAAGGCCAACAAATATTTTCGGGGGGAAATGCCATTTGACTAACATCAAATACATCTATGGGTGTCACAAAAAGAACGTTAAACCATAATATAAGCAATGTATCCATGGAACAATACTCTAAGGTTATATGCCAGACCCAGTAATTTTAAATGATGACAATTAATGTTAAGGATATATGTAGAAATCGAATGAATTGTTTTCAGATGCATAGTCACTCGAGTGCGTATACCAGGAAAAGGAAGTTTAAACAAAAAACCGAACGGATAACAATTGCAGCATTTGAGATCAATTGGCGAAAAAGGTTATCATGCATTAAAAGGAAAAAATCTACATTATCCCAGTGTGCGGTTTCAAATGTTAAACAAGTGGGTTTTAAGACAACTAAAACTACAAGAATCATTCCTTAAGCCCAAACAATGTTTATGACCACAAACAACCGGATGAACATTAAAGTTTGATTTATAAATTTTAAATGATGTTGATTGGACTGGCACAGTTGCTTTTAGTGTAAACAGTCACTAAC
>JAUELF010191056.1:0-14397 GCA_031471495.1 Clinocardium nuttallii | reverse complement strand
TTTGAAACTTCACACACTTATTCAGGGTCATTATACCTAATGCTATAACTGTTCTGAAGTAGACCCTGATAGACGATTGCCCTGATAGGCGAGCTATATTGTCCTCCGACAACTCTTGTTTTATCTGTTTTTGAAGAAATAAGAAACTATTCTGACCATGGAAAGTATTGTTGATACAGATTACTGTGCTATTAAACTTTTTAATCCTTGCCCTATAGTAGATTTATAATTTGTTCAGACTTAAAAGCCTTGATTCAGATTTGCCAGTTTAACCCATTACCAGAACCGTTGCTTTTTAAACTCTTTCAAATTAAAAGAAATAGTATGAATTGGCACATTATCAGCACATTATCTCCTTTTCCCACAATATTTTAAAAAATGTCTTTTCAAAAATGTGCAATCAAAACTGTCAAATAAGAAACAAGGAATTTTAAGGCTTCAGTTGTCTCCCATAAAGGTTTTACAGATAGCTTACTTATATTAGAACATGACAGCTATATTAGTTATATAAAAGCTAAGCGCAGATAATAACTAGAAATGGCTAGCCTTAATTCAACATGTATAAACTCTTATTCCCTCATATATCTGCCTTTTTTCAAAATGAACAAAAAAGCATTGCAAACAGCAACATTTGTTAAGACTATATGATTTGTCAGACAGAAATCCACATCAACCAATATTTTAGTTTTTAAATTCATACAGTCCAGGCCTCGCAGCAATGTTAAATTAATTTGCTTCTGATCAATCAGATACATGAGCACAAGTAGGGAGGACTTTTATAGTTTTGATCCCTAATCACTATGAGAGAAAGGGTTTATAATGCTAATTGATTGTTTATAGAATGGAATCACACCAACAGAAACATATTCATTATACTTCTGGTTACTTTTCTAACCCTTTCCCACAAACAACAAAACTGCAGCAGACAAATTAAAATACGCCTTTATAAAGCTTTAGACAATCTCAGTGAAGTAAATTCAACTATTGAATACAGTTGAAATTAGCAACTTCATCTTTTGTCACAATATTTTCAAAAGTTGTCTGCTGCTGATGCGTAGAAGAGCGTCTGCAACTGGGAAAGGATTAAATCTATCTTGTTGATAAAATTCTGTTATTATCGGTACACAGACAGTTATAGGATAATCGTGTGATGTATAACAGACTACCAATGATTACATTGATTGGTTGCCTAAGGTGATCAGCAGCCAGTAAACAAGAACTTCGGATCATTGACAACTTCCTACATTCCAAATCTGTCATAGACTGGTTCTTTAGCACATTCTGCTATTGCGGATTACATTACATTTTCATATTTCAATTTTAATAACTCATGAATGGCAGTCATATTAGTGTTAAATTGTTGTAGCCACTAATGTGTCTGAGTCTAAGCAATGAACCATTTACCAAATACATATATCCAAAAGCATATGTTTTTCTTTGATGTGGCTTTATTGGTATAGTTTGTCTTTAGCAAAGTTAAGTTAACGGTTGGTGTAAAACTGAGAACATTCAGTTGTAGATATTACAGCTTCTATAAATATTATTTAAGCCATCCATATATACAGAAGATATGAGCCATCCTGCGAGAAATCCAACCTTGTGGACTTTTCATAAAGTATCGACCTGGATCAGCCACACAGGCTTATCCGGATAGACACTTTTCGCCTCCTGTGGATTCATCTGTTTCAGGAATCATTAATCTATACCTCTATCCCCCTGAGACAGAATGTGTCAGCCCAGATCAGTCTGAGCGGATTGCGCATGCTGATCTTGGTCGATACATTAAGCAGATGCCATAATGTTGATTGGCTCATATCTTTTCAGCATACTTTTTGTGTTGGTCTTCTCTTAATGTTTTTTTTGCTTTCAGTATTACCTTTGTTAAATTGTACTATGATGTAACCTAACCAATTTATGTTTATTGCTTTGTTTTCTACAAGAATTTAATCATTTCTACTATAGATAGATCTTTAAAACATTAAGAGATAAATTTTGCCGTTTTTACCAAGAGCTTAATGTGTTTATTCAAGATTCAATCGAGATTTTGGGATAATTGGTTTCAAGAAATTTGCCAATTATATATGACAATAAAAACTTATACTATCAGTGTAGCTGCTGCATTAACTTACTTAATCTCTTTCAGAGGTACTTTGTTTTACCTTTGCCCACATACAAATTTGTTCTGATGTCTCTGCAACAGATGATGTTTGAAAACATTTTTGCAACAGAAGAAATTTTCAATAATTATACTTTCTTTTACAGAAATATTTCATATTAATGCCTATAAATTTTAAAAGTCGTCTGCTGTAGATTTGTTTTATATGGTTAACATTTGTATTACTCCACAGTTTCTGGAATTTGGATATGAACTCAATTCAAGAAAATTAAATCACAGAATTGTATATAACAATTTTCATGCAAATGATTAATAAATTTTCCGGCTTCCAAGATTAACCAAATATCTTTCTTAACCCATTCCCACACTCAGAGCGTTTCTGATGCTTCCAAAAGCAAAAGACTTTTAGACTTTTGAAAGTATTGTAACAACAGGAGAAATTGATTATGTTTTCTATTTTATTCATTTACAGAGGTTCTCCAAATTTTAGCCTAGATGTCTTCAAAGTTGTCTGCTGCAAAAGTTTTGGTCGGAGAAAGGGTTAATTCTGTAGCTGTTATCTATGTTGTATTTACATATTAGAAACACGTGTTATTATATTTTAGTATTTTCAAGTGCATCAAAATTTTGATGATGTATTCTTTTGAGATTTCATAATAACATAATGGTACATAATGATTTTTCATGCTTTGGGAAAGACGCTTTCATTATTGGAGATAATGCACTTTAATTCAACAGATATGTACCAGAACCATAATTTTTAGCCGTATTATGCTTAAATTTATGAATGTTATGTTTATAGACAACAAGAACTTTTGTTTGTGTTTCTTTACCACATGTAGACACATCTAAAGTATCTAAGTCAAACAGAAATGCAATATCTTGAGAAAGATTTTATTTTTAGAATATAGTTGAAAGCATTGAGGCTTAAGGAGAAATAGTTTCCTAAGAGCAATTTCTCTTTTTTGAAAAACGATTTCAAAAGTTGTCTGCAAATGCATTCTGTACAAAGGAAAGTGAGTAATATTTACCTATTTGTAATGCTGTTGGTTTTTTTACTGTTATTTCAAAAACCAATTAGCGTCAGGGATTTGGAAACTGGTGTCCCCAGTCGCGGCACTGCAGTAATGGTGGAGTGTCCATGGGCAAGACACATTACCTGGCATACTGGTTTATTTACCCAGGGATCAAGAATAAGTGAAATTTCACCATGATATAATTGAAATTATGTTGAAATCGGCGTAAAACCGCAATATATATATATAAAAAGTTTTAAAAAAAAAAAATAGCAGCACAAGCTAGGGATAAGAGATTTTCTTTCAGTTGTTTGTAATAAAACAATTCTTATTTCAGCTGGAAAGACTCCTAGAGATATGAAGTCATTTGATGATCTATCAGATGTAAGTAATTGAATTTTAACTTTTATTTAGTACATTCTTGTCTGTGGAGTATTGAGAAATAACAGGGAAATTTATTCTGATAAACTCTCTGTTTCAACTTTCCCACATATAGCTAGATGCTTTCTGGCGCTTCTGCAGCAGACGTCTTTTGAAAACAATGTGAAAAAGGAGAAATTGCACAATGTTATCAACACTTTTATATTTTTATACTTTCATATATGGAGATTTTCACATTTTTGCAAAGATGTTCAAAGTCGTCGGCTGCAGATGTGTTGTATGTTGGAAGGGTTAAAACTTTCCACATTGAACAAATCTGAAGCAGATGACTTTGAAAATATAAAATAAAAATAAAAAATATAAAAAACAAAAATATTGGAACTCTAAAGATGAAAAAAATCAATTATTGAAAACAAAGTGTCAAAAGGAGAAATTAGTCATAATGAGCAAGTTCTGTTTTTGTCACAAAGTTGTCTGCTGCAGGTGTATTTATGTGGTAACGGGTTAAAGCTAAGTGTGTGAAACTGGTCACATCCATGCTACAAGCTCCGTACAAGTAGGTTCTCAGCCGAAATATTGCAAAATTGCACAGACATTATCTACTCTTGCAAGCATCATACAGATCTTGAACTCGTAGAGGACTCTGGGAGTTGGTTCCGTATGGTATGCTTGTTGATTCAAGGGGATATAAAACCAGGAATATCTTTTGACTTCCAAAGTTCTAAGCCTACTTATGAATCAGACTCTGGCCTTTTCTTGTGAGCTTTCCCCTTTCCACTTCCTTTAGTACCGTTCTGTCCTCTTGGAGGAATTTTCTTAAATTTATTATTAATTACTAGGTGTATTCACTTCAGTTGACTAGCTAAAAAAGAGAAATTTTCCGATAGTGCCAAATTGGTTTATTCTTGTTGTATGGTCACCGTATGAGCGCTGTACAAATATACATATATCATACAAGGTATATGCCCGAGCTCCGTACAACTTGTCCGTAGGGATATCCTACAGATGCATCCTCAAAAAAATTGTTCAGGGCCAATAGACATGTGACCATAAAGTATGATTGTATGGAGACCGTACACATTTTTTAAATTGGTGAAAATCGTGCATTATTATGGGAATCTTAAAAAATTAACACCTTCTCATATAAAATAAATTTGCAGCAGACTATTTTAAAAATGTGAAGTCAAAAATATTGAAGCTCCATATAAACGAAAGATTATTGAATAAAGTTGAAAACATTTTGGCAAAAGGCGAAATTGCCTTTTATGATCAATATCTTCTTTGGCAATTTTGTTCTTAAAAGACGTCTGCTGCAGAGGGGTCAGTATGCATCTGACAGAATATGGGAAAGCCTTCCCATATCAAATAAAGGGTAAAAGTATTGTTGAGCTTAAAATAAGAGCCATTTTAGGTTTGAAGAGTTTCTCATTGGAAGCACTTAAAGAATAATCTCAAATATTGGCGATGAAAAGGTTTAAAGCTTTCATCCTGAAGGCGGATATTATGTTAAAAGGATAAAGTACTAATGTTTTAAGCATGAATTTATATAAGATATTCAGTTCCTCTTTGGAGCAACAATATTGCTTAATTGCCAGAATGTTTTCACATGTTTACTGCTACAATGGTGTCAAAAGTCGTCTGTATAAGGGAAAGTGGAAATGAAACAACAAATCACCCTTTCACTCATACAACAAAAAAGTAACAGATATCTTTGAAAACAGCTAAGTTATTATATGGAAAGAAGATATTAATGAATAAATGAAAGTATAATTATTGAAAAGAGTTGAAAACATTGTGACAAAAGGAAATATTGTTCAATTTGAGCAATGTTTTCTTTTGCCACAATGTTTTTTAAAAGATGACTGCTGTAGAGGCATCAGAAAGCATCTGTATGTGTGAAAGCGTTAAATATAAATCCAGAACATGCCAAATGTAACTTGTAATCTTTATGAAGCTTTGATATTTTTTAATTTGATTTCTTTAATTTGATGAAAGAGTTTTGGATTTTGCAGTATTTACACCATTTAAAGAGGCTGTTGGACATAGAATCCAAGGTTAACATTGTTGTTGAATAGTTTGTGCTTCTTGTTGTGTTATATCACTGAAAAATGTGGACCTGAATCTGACCTTTACACATAGGTACATATTAATTTGATGTACTTGTATTTTTCGTAAAATTTAACTGCATGTTCTTTTACCAACTGTGTGTTTTTTAACCCTTTCCCTCATTTAGACGCTTTCTGACGCCTCTGCAGCAGACGGCGTTTTAAAACGTTGTTTTAAAAAAGATACTGATTTCCATTTGCCACAATTGTTTTCACTTTTAGTCATAGGTTATCCATACAATCATAGAGAGTTTCCACTTTTTGACAACATATGTTCAAAGTCGTTGTTGCAGAATTGTCGTTTGAGGGAAAGGGTTAAGTCATTTGCTATATCTTTGCCCAAATGGTTTCAAAGTCGTCTGCTGTATGTGTTTTATATGTGGGACAGGGTTAATACGTGACAATAAACATTGGTGTGGGCTTTGTGAATATATGTATGAGCTGTGATCCAGTAACACCAACCTTATGGGTTTTCACTTTTTTATAAAGAAGTTAAAACCTAAACCAATTAAAGTAGTATATTTGCGAGTTCTGTTACTTATACGACAACATTTAAAGCCAGATAATGCTATGTGGATGCATCTAGAATGCTATGGTTTTCACTGTTGGCAAATGCCTTAAATTTGATTTAACTTGACTGGCGCACATCATATAGAAACTGGCATGCAGATCGTCACGCTCAATTCATACACGACGGATTAAACTTACGTATTGACTATGTCAAATATGGTACCAAATAGGTCAAGCATGTAGCATGGAGTGGCGAGACAACCAGGAAAAATATGCTAAGGTGAAACTGCCGCCGTGATTATAGTCAACACTGTTGAACACGAGGTGGAACTACCAAACAGGAAGTTGAAAGTGCTTGGGGTTACAGAACAGATCAAACTTGATTAAAACCAGACATAAACATGGCTGCATTAGATTGACTATATATATAGATCGTTATAACAAAACTTAATACCAGGAGTGTGTCTTATATATATAGTTATAACAAAACTTACTACAAGCAGTGTGTCTTATATAGATCGTTATAACAACACTTACTACAAGGAGTGTGTCTTATATATATCGTTATAACAAAACTTACTACAAGGAGTGTGTCTTATATATATCGTTATAACAAAACTTACTAGAATAAGTGTGTCTTATATATATCGTTATAACAATACTTACTAGAATAAGTGTGTCTTATATAGATCGTTATAACAAAACTTACTACAAGGAGTGTGTCTTATATATATCGTTATAACAAAACTTACTACAAGGAGTGTGTCTTATATAGATCGTTATAACAACACTTACTACAAGGAGTGTGTCTTATATAGATCGTTATAACAAAACTTACTACAAGGAGTGTGTCTTATATATATCGTTATAACAATACTTACTACAATGAGTGTGTCTTATATAGATCGTTATAACAATACTTACTACAAGGAGTGTGTCTTATATATATCGTTATAACAACACTTACTAGAATAAGTGTGTCTTATATATATCGTTATAAAAAAACCTTACTGTGTCTTTACGTCTCACTTGTGAAGTGGCAGAGCGTCAACATAGAAATAGTTCGCCGTTTCGATATAATTAAAAAACAAACATTATGGCCTCTGCGTAATGTATCGACCCAGATCAGCCTGCACGATCTGACACATTCCGTCGCAGGGTGATATAGGTATAGAGTAATGACTCCTGGCACAGAAAAGTCACAGGAGGAGAACAGTGTATATCCGGGTAAACCTGCGCGGGATGCTTAGTCTGATCCGGGTCGATACGCAGAGTCTACAATGTTGGTTTTCTCGCAGGCAGCTCAATTATGATTGCAGTGTCATACTAAAACCGTTTTAATTGAACGTAATGGCTTTCCTTCATTGTCGCTCAAAAGTGTGGGGTTACATGCAAAGCTAGAACTGATTGTTTGGTGTTTGGATCAATAGGCCAGAAATACTGATAACTTACCCGGAAATGGCGCGATAAAACTGAAGAATTGTTGAGCGGTTTTAATATGCTTAAAACTTATACCCGTGAAAGATAATCAGCTACTTTGGACGAGTGTTGATGGAGTACCGACCCGTGAAAGATAGCCAGTCACTGTGGACAAGTGTTGTTGGAGTACTGACCCGTGAAAGATAGCCAGTCACTGTGGACAAGTGTTGTCGGAGTACCGACCCGTGAAAGATAGCCAGTCACTGTGGACAAGTGTTGTTGGAGTACCGACCCGTGAAAGATAGTCAGTCACTGTGGACAAGTGTTGTTGGAGTACTGACCCGTGAAAGATAGCCAGTCACTGTGGACAAGTGTTGTTGGAGTACCGACCCGTGAAAGATAGTCAGTTACTGTGGACAAGTGTTGTTGGAGTACCGACCCGTGCAGGATAGCCAATCACTGTGGACAAGTGCTGTTGGAGTACCGACCCGTGAACGATAGCCAGTTACTGTGGATGAATGTTGTTGGAGTACCGATCCGTGAGTGCTATTAATCAAGGGTTCATGCATACGAACCCTTGCTATGCTTTTGACTCTTTCTGATGGCTGACAAAAGACATTGTGGCTAGCGTTATTCGTCTCCCACTACAGCGCTAAGAGAGTATGTGTATGAGAAGGTAGCCAGTTGTCTAGGAAGAATGATGTGTGAGAAAAAATCCTGTAGACTTCACTCATTGTCAAAGGGAAGCAATTCCTACGAATCCATACGACGAAAGTGATTTCACATTCGACAATAATGATTTTGTTAAATGTTCAGTGTTTTTAATAAAGTTAAATACCCTCTGACTGATTTGTAACAAATTCATTGTTTGCGCTATATTGACAGCTTAAGATTCATTTTCAGAACAACTTTTTTTTCTGAAATTTTAAGAAAAATTCACTGCGGGCTGCAACCTTTGATTTGACATAATTGCTTTTTTGGTATTTTTAAGAATGACTTATACTTGAATATAGGTTTAAGGGTTATTTGGATGGTTGGGAAAGAGCAATAGCTCAAAACATTATAATGGTAGCATTCCATCTGACCTTAAAGGAAATCGAAGTTATTTATAGATCTAAGTAGGGGACTGTAAAAGGAAGTATTTTACCGAGATCTATAAATAACTTCACTCACGCGGTTAATTAATCGGCGATCGTGATAAAATCAAAACTGTCCGATATCAATGAGAATGGTCATAATAAAAATGTAATACCAAAAGTAGTTTGATCTTAAGTGTCTTTTTTAAAATGGCATTATTCCGATGATGTTTTGTGTTTTTAAGGTGTCGGTTAAAGTTCTACACGTTCATTAGAAAAGAGTGAAGACTACATCTAGCAGTCCTCAAACCCTCCCATCATTGATATAAAAGGATCTTTGTCTTCTTCGTTATCGGTGTTTCTTGATTTATCAGGACATACTGAAGATTTCTTCGCTTTGAAGGTCTCGTGTCTGTTATCTATATCGACATCATCTTCATAAACGGATGTTCGCCTTATAATATGTGGGAAGGCTACGTGGCAATGTCCATTTCCGCTCTGTGCTTTCATTAGAAAGGCAACGGCTGCGTCAACGGTTTCAAACACGCAGCAAGATGCATTTTCGATGTTATGGCCCAAGAACTCGATGTTGCCATACGGAACAAAGACTTGCCATTGTTCGTCTATGTTAAACATGACTGAACTGGAATGGTTGCCGATCGTGACAACAACAGCAAATGGTACATCAGCGAAAGACAGCAAAAAGTCCTGAAAAAACCCAAACACATTTGATGAAATTGATCATTAAACAACATTTCCACTGAACCATTATAACAAGATATTTAAAAAAACACCACTGACGTATAAACGAAAGATAACATATTTCCTAGAAAATAGTAAATATCTGGAACAGGAGGCCAGACAATCTTGTATGAACCGAAAGTGTAAAACTTTATACTAGTTCTACACAAGGGGAGAACGTTAGTAAAACATTTATATTAATATTAAATCAAATCATGTCAATATGGTCTACTTGACGTAACCGGAACATATGGACCATAGCTGGTATAATAACTCAAAATATGGAAATGAACCGGAGAGTACATCAAGCAGGATTAACACAATATTACTCATTAATATGTAATAGCTCGTGACCTCTACGCATGCGTAGATGTTTTCACAACGATATGAGTATATTGAATGTATGTTGCATAATCGCTAGCCGCGGTTCATTGAGCCGACCCGCAAGAAAACCAACATAGTGACATCTGCGTAAATGCGCAGACTGATCCGGGCCGACACATTCCATCTCAAGGGGATAGAGGTATAGAGTAATGATTCCTGAAACAGAATATCCACAGGAAACGAAAGGTATGTGACCGGGTAAGCATGCACGGCATGCCTAGACCGATTGCAGAGACCACAATGTTGATATTCTCGCTGGGCGGCTCATTTGTGTGCTTTGAGTAACTATACCCTTAGATTGCTCCACATCGTTTAAGATTAACTAAATCATCAAGTATACCGAAATGTTTAACTAAGATATGTAAGAACAACTTACATTTGCCATCCTTTCCCACCATTTGTTGTGTATTTTATCTAAGTAAGAAGTTTGATTTAAAGATGCTCCACTAAAATAGCTTTTCCAGCGCGCCATCACTCTAGCAGACATCTATTCTAGCGTACAATGACAACGTTGCTTAATTCTTACGTCCTTCAGTGACGTAATTTAACGTCATTGCCGATGACGTTCGGAAATCGCTCGGCAATGTTCGTAGCTTTATTTGAGCAATGTCTTACAAATGTCGGAATAAGATAAATAGTGTTTTGAGACGTTTTATTAAATGCAAAACATTGTATTTTGAGGCAAACTTAGATATAGTTGATTATATGCAGGTGATCACTGTATGAGAATAATGAACTACGAACGACATGATCCAAATAGTTTAATTCAATATGAATTAGAATGATATTATTGATTATTTAGAATGATATTATTGATTATTTAGAATGATATTATTGATTATTTTACACATCTAGTCGCACTCTAAGTCATTGATTGGAGCTTCTCATTTCCATGTGCTTTCTTGCTTCCTCACACCAGTACTCCAAATGACAGATTGTGTATTAAGAAACTGGCTGCTTTCCCACATATAGTGTAAGTGAACATAAATGGTGGAAGACAAATGACGCTTGACTTGTGTCAAACGTTAAATCGGTTGGTGGCCAAACAGGGTTCGAACTCTTAGCTCTTTGACTGACAGCCTAATTAAGCGACCGGGCCTCGTCTCACTCTCATTGAAATAAAACCACTTTCATTAATGGTGTCAGGTTTAATGAGATCGATTCGGCCAAAACTTGATGCGGACCTCTGAATATCGGGTGGTTGGTTTGTTCCAATCGTGCAATGTAGCAAGTTACTTCGAACGAATGTTGTAAGGAGTCCGAGCGATTTGTGGGAATTTTAGTGACCAATTGGCATTAAAAACACTCCTGACAGCGAAAGAGGGGAATAATTTATGCTTGTTTATTTCGTATCTTAAAGGGATTGTCTCCCCTACCATGCACACACAGACGCGCTTACAAATTCTACAAGATATGTTATTTATTTCCTATACAATCTAGATTGAAAAGAAATCGATTGTTGCTTCTGTTTGGTTTTAAATTGATTTACACTTCGTTCAACATTATTTCTGTAATTTCACGGCGTGTTCATGGTAAAAAAAACAATCTATAGTAAGCCTATTCTTCAACAAGTGTGTGTTATGTTTTATTAGTCTGAATATTTTATTTAATCGTATCTTAATTTAAATTTAAGTGATAAGAAAAACTACAGCAAGTGTTTTCAATGGCATGGATATAAACATGCATACATATGATCTCTTCCTATTTTGTGAACGCTGCGAGACGGATCGAGTTTCCTGGATGAAAAGACAGTATTTAGCTCGATAGAATACATTGTACACTGCGAGAAGTATGTGTGTGTGTGTGGGGGGGGGGGGGGGATATATTGCTTCATGTAGCATGGAATTTTTGGTTTGAAATCTGATCGCTTATTGCATTATTCGTGAGGGACCAGTGAGCCGCTGTAATTACGTAACGTCTGTCGATTTGGGGTTTTATTGTAGTGGCATCATTAGAATTAGTATGTGCAGTTCCAGAAGAAAATTATTATTATTGACTCTATGTAATGTATCGACCCGGATTAGCCTGCCCAGTTCGCACATACTATTCCGGGTTGACAATTTCCGGAGGATAGAGATATAGAGTAACGATTCCTGAAACAGAAAATCCACAGGAGGCGAAAAGGTGTCTGCCTGGATTACCCTGGGCTGCATGGTTAGGTTGATCCGGGCGATAATTAGGTGGGGTTAAACTACTATTTTTGTGAGAATATGCATTTAGGTCTAGATTATAATATACAAGGCATACGTGTTATTGGTATGGTCTAAGCATATGTACAAATTTCAAAACATCAAATTAATATTCCTTTTTAGACAATCCGCGCTTCCCCGAATGTTAAACATTATGCTAATTAAAAACAACAGGTTTACTGAGTCTGAGGTTGCTGATTTACTGGGTAAATTTCTGGCGCTTTTATGAATAGTTAGAACAAGCATTTTTATTCTAAAATTGAACGTTAAAGTACCGGTTGATCTAGCCAAATAGTCCGCAAGAAAAACATGTTTATGACCTAAATGACCTAAATGCTTGTGTACATAATACCAACATTTTGACAAATTTGACCTCACGCGCAAAGTGTAAGTACGCGTAGAGACAGGGTAGGGTGTGCACAACTAAAAGCGATACCGAAATAGACATACGGCCGATATTAAACCGAAAACCACGTGAAAATACCAAAATACACACTGAATATAACTATAAACTGCTTAATCAGTAATATTATGGTATTTTGTAAATTAAGTATGCGTTTATTGGACTTAAAAACGTAATTAGCGGAATTAACTATGATATTAAAGCAAAAGTATATGTGTTAAAATTACGGATTACACCCCTTGTTTCAGTATCGGATTAAGTCATATATGAGGTCCAAATAACTTTTTGAAATGATAAATATTTGAATTGTGATATTGCATGTCTTAAAAATATATGTTTCAACACACAAAACGATTCTTTTTATGCCGTGTACTTTTGCTACTGAAGCAGTATTCTTTTACTTGTAGTTATGAATACATTAGTGAAATGTAGCAGATCATATTACATGGACCTGACATTTCAAACAATTTATTATCCATAAAACACGATAGTTCTGCTCATTACAACAAAAGAACGCAAAATACCAAAAGACAATTGAGAGAAAAGAGCCCGCCCATGAGAAAATGTTGGCTTTTGTGAACAGTGTAACTCGAACTCTACACTGTTTAACTAAGTTCTTAAAGTCTAAGCTCTCACAACTGATAAAACTCGGATAAATCGAAACTATTGCACATGCTGAATTAAGACTGTTTAGAAATGCCAAAACAATTGTATAGGTTGGTCTGGACTAAGACTATTTAGAAATACCAAAACAATTGTATAGGCTGGTCTGAACTAAGACTGTTTAGAAATACCAAAACAATTGTATAGGCTGTATGGACTAAGACTATTTAGAAATACCAAAACCATTGTATAGGCTGGTCTGGACTAAGACTATTTAGAAATATCAAAACAATTGTATAGGCGGGTCTGGACTAAGACTATTTAGAAATACCAAAACAATTGTATAGGCTGGTCTGGACTAAGACTATTTAGACATACCCAAACCATTGCACAGGCTGGTCTGGACTAAGGCTATTTAGAAATACCAAAACTATTGCACAAACTGGTCTGCACTAAGGCTATTTAGAAATACCAAAACTATTGCACAGACTGGTCTGAACTAAGGCTATTTAGTAATACCAAAACAGTTGTATAGGCTGGTCTGGACTAAGACTATTTATAAATACCAAAACTATTGCACAGGCTGGTCTGGACTAAGGCTATTTAGAAATACCAAACTATTGCACATACTGGTCTGAACTAAGGCTATTTAGAAATACCAAAACTTGCCGAAGGACGGTGTTAGCGACACAGTAAGGAATATGTGGATAAAGGTGAAGAAGAAGCCTGTATAAATGTAGTCTTCTATAGTTAAAGAGTTTTTCCACATGTTAGTCAAAATGTTTTTAATTTCCTCGGCAAATTTGTTGAATGGAAAATAGGGCTAACGCACACGACACGTGCTAAATAACCTCTTTTGTAATGACCGATTTTGTTCATTGTTTGCCTAACTCTGGTTGTTGAAACTCATTATTCCAAGCTCCTACATACAAAACATCGTTGTCGGAAGAAGAACGAAGAAGAACGATCATCGGAAACGACTTCCAGTTCAGAAATATCTCATTGAATATCAAACGGGGTGAAGCCAGAAAAACCCTAGATTCAGACTAGAAAAATAGGCCATATTGAACAATGCAATTTACAAACTATAATAGAAAATATATGAAAATTGGCTAATTCATCTTAATCAAACAAGTGTTCTCAAAATAACTGACCAGTATTGTGTAGTGTCATACACGCAGCTATAATATGTACTCGTAAATTACCAATTGTATTTCCGTTCTGATTTCTTTCTACAGTGTAACTAGACCAATGAATCAAAGATCCTTTCATCCCTTTCTCCCGTACAACAAATCACAGCAAAAGATTACGAAAATCTCGTTAGGAATCCGCTGTGGTCGAGTGGTTCGCGTCGGAGATTTCGAAACAGGGTGTCCCTGCCCTGTGTTCCATAGTCACGAAACTCAAAACTCAAAACGCAAAACCTATATAGGTTTCGTCAAAAAAGCGTGCAT
>JAUELF010190949.1:0-14398 GCA_031471495.1 Clinocardium nuttallii | reverse complement strand
GCACCTTTAGTTGGCAGCACCTTTAGAGAGAATTGGAGAGAATTGACAGCACCTTTAGAGAGAATTGACAGCACCTTTAGAGAGAATTGACAGCACATTTAGAGAGAATTGACAGCACCTTTAGAGAGAAAGAGAATTGGCAGCACCTTTAGAGAGAATTGGCAGCACCTTTAGAGAGAATTGACAGCACCTTTAGAGAGAATTGACAGCACCTTTAAAGAGAATTGAATTGACTGCACCTTTAGAGAGAATTGACAGCACATTTAGAGAGAATTGACAGCACCTTAGAGAATTGACAGCACCTTCAGAGAGAATTGACAGCATTATGATTTTCAAAGTATTAATTCTGTTCCATAGAGTAAAGCATTATGAGATATTTGTGGCATTTTTTACCCCATGGAAAATCATATAAATGACAGTAACTGTTGGATTATGAATTAAATTTTGAGTATTGTGGTTAAAGGAGATAATTTGCATGTTTTGAGCAATTCCTACTTTTGTCGCAATGTTTTTAAAATGGGTCAGTCAAGTGATGAGAGAAATTATATGCTTTAAAAATTAAATTTGTTATTAACCCTTTCCCTCATATAGACGCTTTCTGACGCCTCTGCAGCAGACAGCTTTTTTCTTGTGCAATTTCTTCTTTTGCCACAATGTTTTCCACTTTTAGTCATAAGTAATCCATTCAATTAAAGAGATTTTCCATAATTTGACAAAATATGTTCAAAGTCGTCTGCTGCAGAATTGTCGTATGAGGGAAAGGGTTAAGATGGAATTTAATGATATTCCATTTGTCATGTCAACACTTGAACCTTTTCTCACATACAATAAATTGACAGCATATGATGGTTAGCATTTAAAAAATACATATAAACAATGACTATATATTAAGTAGATTTCAAAACCTTATTGCAGAAGGAGAAATTTCTTATCATAAGTAATTTCTCATTTGGCCACAATGTTTTCAGGAGGTGTCTGCTGCAGCTACGTCAAAATGTGTTTTCATTGTGGGTAAGTAGTAAAAAACAACTATGTGCCCAATCAACTATGAATTATTAGTCATTATTATGGGTTAATAGTGTTCAATCATTGCTTTAAGGGTTAAAGATTACAATAAGGATTAGCATCAGTTTGATCCCACATGAGGTAAGATCAGATTAGAGATGGTACATAATGTTTGCTAATGTCCTTGGATAGTCTATTTTCTTGTTCAGGTTAAGTACCTTTAGGCTAGATGACAAAACTAAATACTTATGAATGAGAGTACTATAATAGATTGTTTGGACAGTTTTTTGGTAAAAAAAACCCATAACAACTCTCAAATTGTCTGGCAAGGTTTTAATTTTTGCACGTTAAATATATCCCAATATTCCGGATTTTATATTTCTGACTTAAGATGTTTTAACCCTTTCCCCCATATAGACACTTTGTGACGCCTCTGCAGCAGACGACTTTTAAAACATATTGGCAAAAGGAGAAATTATGTACGTAAGAGCAATTTCTCCATTTGCCAAAATGTTTTCAACTTTGTTCAGTCATTGTACCTTCATTTACAGAGATTTTCCGGGTGTTTGCAAACATACTTTTAAAGTTGTCTGTTGCAGGTTTGCTGTGTGTGGAAAAGGGTTGAACCCTTTCCCTTGTTCGTCAAATCTGCTTCAGATGACTAAGTATGAGACATCTGTGGGAAAAAGATGGAAAATGTTTAGAAATCAAATATAATTATGGAATGGATATAGAATTGAAAAACTTTGGGCAAAATCAGAAATAGCTCATCTTGGAACCTTCTCAATTTGCCAGAATGTTTCCAAAGGTCGTCTGCTAATGTGAAAACATTTATGCAGACAATATTTGTATCATAATGAGGTAAAAAATGATGTTTATGAATTAAAGGTGACACCCCCTGTATACATGATACAGTTCAAAGTTTGCTAGTTTCTTCCTTCATATTCTTTTGATCTGTCGACATGACAACCAAATACGTCATTGGCATAGATTTTGAGTTTACGGTTTTCTCTCAAATATGTCAAGGAATAAACAATTGGACATTGTTGACACGTTTGCTGCTTTGAAGCGTGATAATCGTTAGCCTTTACCTGATAAGCCATGATAATTCGGCTTCAGCCCACGATAAATGTCAACATTGACCATTGTTTGGTTTCCGTTTGGGTAATGTCCTTAACTGAGTGGTTAACAAATTGGGCGTCCAATCAACAATCGCTTAATAATTACATTATTGCTAGAAAGTTATTATAATACGTGACATTGGGGATTTAAAAAAGACTGTGGCATTGAGTCACCTCAATTGACTTGCACTCTGGCATGCTGCAAACACTCACAATATTGCATCATACGACACTAATTTGATCCATGCTTCCTGTTTTCTATAGCCGACAGTACATGATATTGGCTGTGTCATTTTAGAAACCAACTCTCTAGCTTTTGAGCATAACAAAGATCATCAAGAAAAAACTGTAACATAGGTAGAGTTTAAAATATAAGGTTTCAATTGCAACATTAAAATATTGTTGCAATTTTGCTGTATGTGGGAGATCGTTAACTAAGACTGTGAATTTCTGAGAGTAAAGTTTTTAGAAAATGTAATAATTGCAGTTGGTGAGTCAATGTCCTCTTCTGTTCAAATGATACAAGAAACAAGATGCTGTAATACTTTGGCTGACTAATACAAAGTGCCTTGTTCCTGTTGAAAGATCAATGTATTGTGTTAATCCCTTTCCTGCTGAACTAGCCATTTTCCACTTGCAGGCTCTTTCTAAAGGATCTGCAGCAAATCATTGTGGCCAAAGCAGAATTCTTCTCCATTTGTCACCATGTCTAAACTCTATTCAGTAACTATACCATCATATTTAGAGATTTCACACAGTCTATCCAAGATGTTTTCATAAAGTCATCTGCAGCAGAAATTATTGTATGTGGGAATGGGTTAATTTTATCCTGCATGATGTGTCAGATTTAATTGCTTTAATGGTTAAATGCCAGCTGCTCCTGAGTGGCTTTTTCCCACTTCTGCAATTGTTTCACATTTCTTGGTGCAGTCAATAAGTTACAATTTTACAATTTCCTATGAAATAAGATGATGACTCTTTAATTCCTGTTATTATCATCTCTGGAAACAAGAATATCTTTAGTTTGTCAAAGGACAATTATCAAGATGAGGCCGAGGCTACATATGTGCTGGTTGGCCTGGCTTAGTACTGGTGGCACAGTCTTCAGATGTGCATGCTGGCCTGGCTTAGACTATACTGGTAGCACAGTCTTCAGATGTGCATGTTGACATGGTTAGACTATACTGGTGGCACTGTCTGCAGATGTGCATGCTGGCCTGGCTGAGACTATACTGGTTACACATTCTTCAGATGTGCATGTTGACATGGCTTAGACTATACTGGTGACACATTCCAGATTTGTTGTGTTGTGGGAAAGGGTTCCACATCCTAGAAGTATAAGACTAATCTTGATCCCATATAGATTTTAACAATGACAAACAACCCACATGTTTGTATTATAGTACAATAGAATTAAGCTTTAAGCTATGATTAAGTTCTCTACTGATGACTCAAATAACCTTTTTAACTGTTAGTTTTCAACCTGATACAGCCGGTATTGGATACCTCTGCAGCAAGGGACTTAGGAAAACTTCCTTTTTGAGCAGATTCTCTTTTTAATACCAAGAATCCTTGAAACCCTGTTTCAAAATCAAAGTTCAAATATTTTGAATTTCTCATGATTTCCTCCGATGTTTTTAATCCCCAACAACTCTTAAATATATATTTAACCGGTAAATACCTTTAAATTACTCTATTTGATCTTCATTATAATAAAGATTTATGAATTTAGATTTTCTAATTCGTCCTCACTTTTAATACTGAGAATATCCTTAAGTAGTTAAGGCAATATATTTGTTAACTCCTCAAGGTTTAAGATTATAATGTAACATAAAGGTTTTAGTAAAATAGATTTGATATCTCAACTTGTAACAGAATTAATTCAGGTGATAGAAATGATTCAAATTACATCAATCTATTTCTTTCCATATGGAAGCTGCTTTATATCACATTATGCCAAAATCACATGTTAAGATATGCAGACAAAGTTCTCTAACAGTTATTACCACTAAATAATGTTTGCCCGCATTAAAAAATAGTTATGGCAACAATATGAACATTCTCTATAAACAAAAATACATGTTTAATCATTGGATAGGGTTGACACTTTGTGGCAAATGGAGAAATAACTCATCATTAGCAATAAATTCTTTTGCCCAAATATTTTCAAAAGTCGTCATCCTGTGGGAAAGGGTTACAGGTTGTTTGTTTTATCTGATGTCCTGGTTAATTAAGTTTTGATGTTTTCAAGTTTTTCGGCCTTGTTAATGTGTCAAAATCTTCATGTTCCCATGTATTGATTAGTACTGACTCTGTCCTTTACCCTTTCCTACATGTCGGAGCAACTTGACGGATGGGCAGCACTCCTAGAGGACTCTTGAAACATTGAGACAAAATGTGAAATTGTTTCATATTGAGCAATTTCTCTTTTTGTCACAATGTTTTGAACACTTCAATAAGCACTTTCATTTAGCAAATCGGTTGTGTATTATAGGAAAGGGTTAGATTATTTATTCACAAGCTGTTTATAAATGCATACATGATCACCTCAGCTTTAAAACTCTGATAATGATAATTAAGGTACAATTAATCTCTGATCATTTAACCCTCTCCCACATACACACAATCTGCAGCAAAATTACCTTCAAAAACATCGAGGCAGATAATTCTCTATAAATATTGTTCATTTTTAGACAATTTTTTTCAAATGAGCCATTTCTCCCTTTGCCACAACTCTTTTAACTGTAGTCAATAATTATATAAAGATTTATCAAGATTTTCCACCTTTTTGGCACAATTTAATTCAAAGTTGTCTGCGGCAGATTTTATATATGTGGGAAATGGTTAAAGGTCACCTGTATGTAACAGCCACCTGCTTTTTATGGGCAGGTTTGTGTGGCTGCTTAAGACAGGTTTGACTAAATATTGCAAAGCTTCATTAATAATAGCAGTAAGAATAAGTTTTAAAATTAATGTAAGCTAGGTATCGGACTTAAAATACAAGAATTGACTGGTTATCGCTGGCAATGTATGACAGCTTGTTATTAATATCAGAGATGGGGGAGTGTTGTTTTATGCCAGAAGAGATTGGAAATCCATACATAAGTGACCAGTTGACCACCTGCATGGTGTCCGGAGTGGTTCCCGGTCTTTAGAAGATGAATTAGTTTCTATTGATTTTGGCATAACCAGATAATGAGTTTTCACACTTGCTATAACACTTTCCCCCTGAGTTTCCCACATACAGCAAATCCACAACAAAGGACTTTGAATACGTCTAGACACAAATATGGACAACATCTGTAAATGAAGGTATGGTTGGTATGGGGGGGGGGGGGGGGGGGGATGGGTAGTATTTAGAACCTGGTGGTTTTCAATTGAGACATATCACATCAAAACCAACATTGGAACTTAAAGTTACCTCTTTTCAGTCTGTTCATAATTTTCACATGTTCTCAATCTGGTCATACAAACATCCTGGAAGCCTCCGCAGAAAGTTTTTTTACCAAATCCTGTACAAGTCTGCAATTTCATCATAATTCCCATGAATTTAAGATGGTTGGATTTCAAAGGACTGTTTCCCAATGTGATGTGACTCAATCCTGAGGTTTGGTTGCTATAGTAGTCTATGAGACATTGATCAAGTGTGTTATGTGATATTGCACAGAGGGCCATATGGTGTGTGTCCAGGGGATAAAGGTCAGATAATAGTTGCATGATCAACACTGGAACTCTGCCACAGATGCTTTAAGACTTAAACTTTGTGGGAAAAGGAGTTTTAGAATTTTACTCTCTCTCTCAGTAATTTCTCATTTTCATGCTATGAAAATAATTTCTATTGTTTCTTCTTTTTCTGTGTCGTTTCCCAAATGTAGACACATTTTACAGCCTCTGGAGTAACCGACTCATGAAAACATTGCCATTATGTTTCAGCCAAGGTATTTTCAAATTCTGCTGCTGCTGATTTGTTGTTTATGGTATAGGGGAAATTCTTAAACTGTTGGAAACTGGAAACATGCCTTTTGTTATGATAAAATTACACAATGTTTATCAATAAACATCTCAAATCAGGTAACATGAAACATAATTACATCACTATTTACTTCTTGAAATCAGTTAAAAGTGATAAGAACGTAATCAAAGTACTGTAGTAGTCCCCCTCAGGCTCAAGGTCATGAGAATGTTGACTCAAGGTCATTTACAGGTGTCTGGAAGAAACCGGTCTATTGATGTATTAATTGGTATTTCTGAGACTGCTTCAGGCTTATGTTACCTCCTGTTGGTTCATTCTAAGAACTTACTTTATGAATATTGAATATTGAAGAAAAGAAAAGTAATATGCCATGTGTTCTAGTAACAGGGTATGATTTTGCACAAAAAACTTCAGTTCATTGAACTTGATTTGAGTGAATTTAACCCTTTCCCTCATACGACAATTCTGCAGCAGACGACTGAACATATTTTGTCAAAAAAATCAAAATCTCTATAATTGAATGGGACAAAAAGTAGAAAGCATTGTGGCAAAAGGAGAAATTGCTCGTTTTGAGCAATTTCTTCTTTTGACACTATGTTTTCAAAAAGCCGTCTTCTACAGAGGTGTCAGAAAGCGTCTATATGAGGGAAAGGGTTAATTTAAACAAGATTTTGTGATTGAGAATTCACATAAGTGGTAATCTAGAATTGTAATCAATGATATTTTCTTAACAGATTCATATCAGGCCCAGATTTGTTGTAACCTTCGGTTCTTAGTCTGGTCAAAAAGTGTATTTAGGAAATTGATTGTAAGCCTTTTGCACTTGCAGACACTGTAGTAAGAAATTACTGTTTATTCTGCCATATATAATAATAAAGTATCACTACATCTATCGCTTGCCCACATACAACAATACTATATAGCAAATGACTTTAAAAACTAGAATGAATGGAATGATAATGCTAATTGAATTGATTTAAAAACATGAAGGCTGAAGGGGATAGTGCTCATTATAATTGAAAGAATAATTATTGAAACATTCAGGAAAAAAGGAAAATTATAAAATCATTATAAGCAAATTTCTCCTTTTCCTGTAAAGTATGTTGTCAAGGTTTTTTTTAAACTGCAGTTTACCATGCATAAAAATCTGTTTGCATTTGGGAAAGGGTTAATAGTAAGAAATACATGTAATCTATGTTATAAACCTATTTTAATTTATTGCGAAAGGGTTAATAGTAAGAAATACATGTAATCTATGTTATAAACCTATTTTAATTCATTGGGAAAGGGTTAATAATAAGAAATACATGTAATCTATGTAATAAACCTATTTTAATTCATTGGGAAAGGGTTAATAGTAAGAGAATACATGTAATATATGTTATAAACCTAGTTTAATTCATTGGGAAAGGGTTAATAGTAAGAAATACATGTAATCTATGTAATAAGCCTATCTTCTAAAAGATGTCGAAGATCTTTTCTTAGATGTTCATTTTTAACAATAAAGGTGTTGGGATAAATATAAAGATTAAAATCATCAATAGAACTAGTGAACTTCTGACAAGTTCAATCAATGGAAACATTTTAACCCTTATATATATATCTGCAGAAATTCAATAATCAGACCCTATTTGAACCATTTTAGGAAAGATAGGAAAAAAATCATTTTATTTTATGTTTACTTTAAGTAAATAACAAATAGTAGCAAAAAGGAAGCTTATAATGTTAAACATGAGTTTTTAATACATTTGTGCTCCTTTCCACAGTGGATTTTGCTATAAGTTTTGTGTTCGAAAATGTGTACCAGTATCTATCAATTATATAAAAAGCTTGAAATGTGAAATTTTCAAATCAACAAAAACTAGCCCAGGTGTTGTTCATTATTGTAAGGTGCAATGAAGTAATTATCTAAACAAAAGATATCAATTTACAAAATGGGAGGTTTATTCAGCCAAGACTCTGCATTCACACTGTCACCAGTGTCCGTTCAAATATGCATTACTCTCTTATTATTTTGTGAGAGAGCTGGAGTGATAACCTCTAAGACATGCGGAAGGAAACACAGTTTAACTGTTTTCTGTTTTACATTTCTGTAATTCTGAATTGGTACATGTAATTACATGCACCAGTATGTGTTTGTTTTGTAAAAGAGCTCTTGTCATGTGTATGTTCACTGGGCAGATAAGCTTTGAGGATGTTATCTGAGTTTAATGAGTTACAACCAAGTCCAACAAATTATAGTTCTTTTTGTGGCTCTCAAATTTACCCTTTAACATACATGTTATAAGCAAAAAGGTACTAGTATCTAAAAAAAAATGTGTGTTACATGCCTTCAAAACATAGAGTTCACTTCTCAGTGTCATCTGTTTTTCATACTTTTCACTTTTGATAAAATTGGCAAAGGATAGTACACTCTTGTTTATATTTTGGAAGCTCCCTCTAATAAACCTTTTCTTATTTTCACATCCATCTGCAGCAAACAACTTATGAACACAAGATGACAAAAGGAGGAATTTAATTGCTCATAATGAAAAAAAAATCCTTCGGTCACTATAAGTGTTTAAAAGCCATGCATCTGCTGGAAATTTGTTGTTGTATGTGGGAAAAGGTTATTGGAGGAATCAGCAAAGAAATAAATAAAGGCCAATAAAACGTTTGATGGACAATCATTTTGATCGCCATTAATGTCTTAATGTCCACTGATTTTCAATAGAGATTATCTGATTAGTTATGTTTTCGAATATTGTGTGAATTTACGATGATGGTAAACCAGTCATTAAACCCAAAGTATTTTCGTCTTGGCTCATAAAACATGTTTGTAGACAGAAATATTTTTGTGTGAAATTTGGTTTTGACCTTTTGATAGGAAATGCTACATGTCTTCAATATGGAAGCAAAAAAGCAAATCCTTATTGTTAGCATTTTACCTACCTACTTATAGAGTATTTTGATTTGGAAATGGCAAATGATAACAGATTAACATCTGGATAAAATATGGAGTTTAAACTCAAAGTTGAAAAGCATTATAAGACATTTTCACAATGTTTTACAGAGGCTGGCCAATCTACTGCAATTGGAACTATATAAACCTCTTCCTTACTAATAATTGACAAGAGTTGTCAATTTGAGATATTGCTCATTCCTCCTTTTGCCTCTATGTTTTCAAATGTAGGCTGAAGAGGGTTCAAAGTTAAATATACTGCATTATTTGATGAATAATAATAAAAAAGAAACTCAATTACTTTGTTTACCCTTTCCCACAATCAACAAATCTACATTTGAAAACATCTAGGCAAAACTCTGGAATATCTCTATCAACTACTTTAAATCTTTAAATACAGTTGAAAACAGTGTGGCAAAAGAAGAAATTGCTTGTGATGAGTAATTTATCTTTTTGACACAATGTTTTAAAATGTAGTCTTCAGAATGCAGATCATGTGTCAAAATGGTCTCTGTTAATAAACATTGACTACTGAGTTTGAACATTGCTGAAACTGTTCATTCTTCTCCAATAGGTTAATTTATTCTGTCAGTTATTATAAATATCCAATGAACCGCAGGGTTTTGAGAACATGGCTACACCACAGGAAAATGCACCTTCTGAGTTAACCCAAATTAACCCTTTCCTATATATAATACATCTGTAGCAGACGTTTTTGAAAACAACTTAGTTAGCAAGATTATATAAAAAACCTTAATAAATGAAAGTATTATAATTGAGTTGAAAGCATTATGGTAAAAGGAGAAATGGATTATTATGAGCCATTTCTTTTATTTGCTATAATGGTTTCAAAAGCCATCTGCTACATTATAGTGCATCAACATTTTCTGCAAATGTTGTCAAGGAATTAAAGACAAATTAAAATTAGATGCTGATAGAAACAGTGAAACTTTCACAGCCACCATTATGAAGCTTCCAATGATCTAGTGGTTCATTGACTGAATCAGAATGGCATCAAATATGGACAACCATCAGACTTCATGGTAGGGTAAATCTGATCCAGGTCCTTGCTTGGCGCAACGAGCCTCAAGGTTGGTTTTCCTATGGCTCGTCTGAATTAATGATATTTGACAACAGATCAGCTGTCCTCAAACATTCCTGTGACAGATGTGCCATGTTTGTATGAATATATTGACCCATTACCTCATCATTCAGGGTATTGTTAGTGTCTGCTGTTTTAACCCTAAACCAGTACATACTAAGACACTTTTTGACATATCTGCAGCAGACAGCTTTTGACAACATTGTGGCAAAAGGAGTAATTGCCTATAATGAGCAATTTCTACTTATGCCAAAATGTTTTCAACTAGACTCATTAATAATACTTACATTTTCAAGATTTTTGACAATTATTCCTAAACATTTTCAAAGTCGTCTGCTGCAGATTTGTTGTATATGTGGGAAAGAGGCATGAAAATGTCTGATGAAACACACAGTAGTATATTTGTGAAATTTTAGTGGAGTACATATTTCTTAACATTGTTGGGAAAAGGAGATATTGCTCATTATAAGCAATTTCTCTACTATTCTCTCAAAAAGTTTTGAAAAAATTTGTCTCCTTCAGAGTTTAAAGATGTCGTCTATATCAGATAAAGGTCTAAAATATTAAACAACAGCATTTGGAATATATAGGGATCATACTTCAAAGAGTTTATACTCCATACAAAATATTGATGAATAGATGTTAGGCTGCTTTCTTCACCCTTCTCCTTTTAAGGCATTCTTATTGTTGACTGCTGTGTTTAAACCCTTTCCCACATACAGACACTTTCTGACACCTCTGCAGCAGACGACTTTTGAAATCATTGTGACAATTAAAAGAAGACCTTGCTCAAAATGAGCAATTTCTCCTTTTTGCCACAATGTTGTCAACTCTGTTCAATAATTATGACATCATTTGTAAAAAGTTTCTATACTTATGCCAAGATGTAAATATATAAATGAACAAACAAATATTTAAAAGAGTTAAATAAATTATGGCAAAAGGAGAAATTACTCAAAAGGCATCTTTTATATGTGGGAAAGGGTTTAAAGAAAAACTTCCACATAACATCCACTTCATGACTGCATGTCATGTTTTAAACGCATGTTGTTTTTGTGTGTATGTTTTTTGTAACAAGATTACAGAACTCAAACAGAGGGTTTCAGTCTTTTTCTAAAACTTGTCATGCAATCTGACAAAGTGAAAAATTTGCCAAAATTCAAGGACATTTTACATTTTAATGTCCTAAAACTGTCATTACATGTTAATTGACACTAATATGTTTATAAAGACGAAAAAATCTAGTTCTGAAAATGGAATTAACCCTTTCCCTCATATAGACACTTTCTGACGCCTCTGCAGCAGACGGCTTTTTGAAAACAAAGTCACAAAAGAAGAAACTGCACAAAACGTGCAATTTCTCCTTTTGCCACAATGTTTTCCACTTTTTGTCATAGGTTATCCATTCAATTTAGGAGATTTTGTATGTTTTGACAAAATATGTTCAAAGGTTAACCCTTACTCACAGCAAATCTGCAGCAGATGACGTTGAAAACATCTACTAAAAAAATATGGAAAATCTCTATAATTGTAGGTACAATAACTGAAACAAGCGTGCAAACTGTCACAAAATACGCTCTTCCTGTTTTTTTAAGACAGAGTATAGTGATAATTGGTTGTACATCAGAACGGACACTGTTAATATAGCTAAAATTGGCCATTTCGAGACAAAGGCTTCTATAGTTATTGAGTGAACAAGACCATTTTAGGTAATTTCTGACATTAAAGGGCAATAACTCTAGAGTGACTCAAGCGATATGACTGATTAGAGAAATTGTCTGAGATGTTATGCCAATAAACATTCTGACCAAATTTGGTGGTGATTAGACAAAGGCTTCTGAAGTTATTGATAGGACAAGACCGATTTGAAGTAATTTCTATAATAACAGGGCATTAACTCTCGAGTGACTAAAGTGATATGGTTGGTAATCAAACTTGACAGAAATATTATGCCAATAAACAGTCTGACCAAATTTGGTGGTGATTAGACAAAGGCTTCGGAAGTTATTGAACGGACAAGACTAATTTTAGGTAATTTCTGTCATTAAAGGGAGATAACTCTTGAGTGACTAACGTAATATGGCTGGTTATATTGTCAGAGATATATTGCCCATACACATTCTGACTAAATTTAGTGGTGATTGGACAAAGGCTTCTAAAGTCATTGAGCAGACAAGACTAATTTTAGGTAATTTCTATAATTTAAGGGCAATAACTCTTGAGTGACTAGAGCGAGATGGCTAGTTCTGACAAAATTTGGTGATGATTTGACAAAGGCTTTTAAAGTTTATATTGGGCTGGCAAGACTAATTTTAGGTAATTTCTATAATTAAAGGGTGACTAAGGCGAAGTGGCCAGTTATGGAACTTGTCCAAGATATTATCCCAATACACATTCTGACCAAATTAAGTGATGATTGGACAAAGGCTTCTTAAGTTATTTAGCTGAAAACATACTGGACGTTGCCAACAATTTCTTCTTTTGTCACTATGTTTCCAAAAGCTGTCTGCTGCAGAGGCGTCAGAAGGCGTCTATATGAGGGAAAGGGTTAATAGACAATCAATCTTTACCAGATATTAAAGGTTTCTGGTAAATGCATCAATACTAAGCCTCAAAGGACAACATCGGCTTTGACCAATCAAATAATTTAAATTTGAACAAACTGTGTAGAGGATCACTAAGAGAAATCAAACAAGAAGATTTTCAAAGGCCAAAGTGACACATTATTGAATTTCAAACAAGCCCCATCCCCTAAAGGCACAACAACTTTAACCATGAACTGTTTCTATATAGAAAGTTACAGTGACCTTGACCTTTGACATACAGACTCAAAACTGTGTAGGCATCATCAACTTCCTATATAGTATGTCCATACCAAGTTTGAAGATCATTGGCCTAGGTGTATGTAAGTTATAAGGGTAAATACTAGCTTGCACAACAACTTTAACCATGAACTGTTTCTATATAGAAAGTTACAGTGACCTTGACCTTTTAACTACTGAGTCCAAACTGTGTAGACATCACCAACTTGCTATGAAGTATGTCCATACCAAGTTTGAAGATCATTGGCCTAGGCTTATGTAAGTTATAAGGATAAATGCTTGCTTGCACAAAAACTTTAACTAACACCGACACTGACACTGACGCCTACGTGACTACAATAGCTCCCCTTATTCTTCGAAAAGTCGAGCTAGAAATAAAAATAACTGACAGTTTTGCATGCAATGAAAAAACAATAAGCAAAACATATATATATATATATATATATATATATAATCTAAGAGCTCCAGATTCTGATAAACTTTCATAATTCATGCTCTTAGATCCTTTACAACTCCAAACCATATTATGTTGTGAGTACTAAAAAAAAATCATCTCAATGCAATTACTCACAAACAGTTGGTTTAAGTGCCTCAACAGAAATGTGAGCATGTTCATGCGAAAAAAGAACAAGTTGAACAGTGTAGATCCAGTTAAGCATACATCACGGTGCATCCACAGTCTTATCAAGATATTTACTATATATTCAAATAATACTTACATTTAATTATGCTTGTTATAAGCTTTCAGTTCTTCCTACTTGTTGTTATAAGATGGAGCAGAATTTGGGTACTGGCTATGCTGAACCTACAATGTCCAGTAATGCAAATATGTACCATTTTGCACTTGCATACTCAAACTGAAAGCTTCCAATAATCAGTCACTATTAATTAACAAAGGTATCAATGTCTCTAATTTACCCATTCCATCTGACAAGGAAAGTTGAATTGATGGAGAAAGCTATTCAGAGTCATAAAAGTTTTAACCTTGAACGTTGAAATACTCTTAAGACCCAACGCAATTAGGCACAGCGTATTCCTTAACCCTTTCCCACATACAGCTAATCTGCAGCAAATGACTTTGAAAATGCCTGTCCAAATATATTGAAAATCTCTAAAATTGTAAGTATAATTACTGAAAAAAGTTGAAAACTATGTGGCAAAAGTAGAAATTGCTCATTTAAGCAGTTTCTCCTTTTGTCAAGATGTTTCAAAAAGTGTGTCCTGCATATATGTCTACTTCAAAATGCGTCTAAAGGTGGGAAAGAGTTCAAGCTGATACAGTGTGTTGTTTTGTATCTTGTTGCTCAATACACACACAGCTCTAGATAAGGGGCGTATATTTCATGCTCTTAACCCTTTCCCTCATAAAGACGCTTTCTGACGCCTCTGCAGCAGACAGCTTTTTGAAAACATAGTGACAAAAGGAGAAATTGC
>JAUELF010190844.1:0-14398 GCA_031471495.1 Clinocardium nuttallii | reverse complement strand
TACTGGTGTGGGTAAGCCAGGAAAACATGGGTAGGTGCACTGACCGCCGTGATATGACCAAAGCTGTTAAAACGGCAGTATCCCTCTATAGCAATAATAATGTATTGCATTAACCCTCTATAGCAATAATAAAATATGGCATTAACCCTCTATATCAATAATAATGTATTGCATTATCCCTTTATATCAATAATAATGTATCGCATTAACCCTCTATATCAATATTAATGTATGGTATTACCTGTCTATATCAACAATAAGGTATTGCACCCACCTATGTTGACCTGGTTAGGCTGCATTGCTTATTCCGAATCACATCGGACGAAAAGGGGTTTATCTATATGAAAGTGACATTGATTTAAACTTTATTGGAGTGAATTAATTTGGTACCAAATCAAGCTTTTCATGAGACGTTTATGAAATTCTCCTGAATGAAATGAAAAACAGCAGATTATAAGTTAAACTGTTTATAACTTTAAAAACAGCAGATTATAAGTTAAATTGTTTATAACTTGAAAAACGGCAGATTATAAGTTAAACTGTTTATAACTTTGAAAACAGCAGATTATAAGTTAAACTGTTTATAACTTTACCAATAGGCTGCAAATAACCTCTATTGTAATATCAATAAGAGAGAAAATGGAAAACGCCCGGACTATTCTTTTCAATGCTTTAGTATATATATATATCGTATTGGAAATTGTGTTGACATTTATGTGGATATTGTCTTAACTAATTGACTCTCTTAAACTGTTTCCAGTTGGTGCCGGTTCGGCTGGTTCCGTTATTGCTGCGAGGTTGTCGGAAGATCCGAATCTCAGTGTTCTGTTACTAGAATCAGGTGGAGATGACATTGGAAAGGTCTCTGTAACTACTCCGGGGTTAGGCATTTACTCTTTAAAATCAAATGCAGACTGGGAGTTCTATACAGTGCCACAGAAACATTCAAGTCAGGGTTATGTTGAAAACGTAAGTCTCGATCGGACCTCTAAATCTGCTGGAGTGTAATTCAAATTGTTCTTATCCACCGAGCGCTCGGTCAGTGCTTGTCAAATTATGTAACATGAATTTCTGATTTGGCTAGCACATATCCGAGACCTCAATGGGTAAGGTCAATTAGAATACACCCCAAAATTAGCAGCGCGTTCAGTTAAAATTTACGTTCACTAACGGACATCAATCCACCAATTACATCTGGTTCTTGATATGTTCTTAAGTACCGTTAAATGAACCCATGATATAACTGAAAAAAATGGCGGTGTAAAACACCAAACAATCTATCAATTAGTTAATCAATAGGCCAATCTTGTCCGATTTGAAACTGGCTTATGGTTGGACCAGGTGACCACTCCAAGTAAGTAAGTGGTCACTTTATTTAAAAATAAATACCATTAAACTTTCCTACTTACACATCTGCAGGAGCCAATGATTCTTTTCGTTAATTACACTTTCACTTAAAGAGAGTTTTCATTTTGACTAAGCAAATTCATGTCGACTGATGCAGAATTGTCGAATGTGGAAAAGTGTAACAAGGCCGTCCTGAATATTTAACACTTCTGAACGGTTCTCTGATTATCTGGTTTGGAGATCCACACTCCCAACATCGTTAAAATGCCGGCTTCTGCAATCAAAGGCTGTAGAAGTGGCATTTGTCATACGTATTAACGAGCATGTATACACATGTCTTACCAAAAACTAATGTGACAATCCATACCAAGTACCGCCCCGACGTTTACAATTAGGACAATATTAATCGCCATTAATAAGCAACGAACCAAACAACCAAAACAAACGAATACATGTTAACTTATTCCAGCGCTCATATTGGCCACGTGGAAAATTGCTTGGCGGAAGTAGTAGCCTGAATGGAATGGTTATGACCAGAGGAAGTTCGTATGACTTTGATGGGTGGGCGGAGCAAGGATGTGAGGGGTGGAGTTATCAGGACGTTCTACCGTATTTCCTTAAGTCGGAAGATATACAAGTTAAAGGTCTGGAAAAATCAGGTAACGGTTTTGAAATAATTCTAGATCTACTAGCTGCAATAATATATAAAGGCATGATTTGGACAAAAGAAAAAAACAAATCCGCACACGGTGTGATAAGTGTTGTCTATGTTCCCTTTCGTGTAGTCAGACAAGAATCTCGAACGTAACTCGTGGGCGATAATCCTTAAAATACAATGTATATAAGTCATTGTTTTCAAAACACCCGAATGTTGGTTTTTGTATCATACAACGGCGGGATTCATGTTGATTATATCGAGTATAGCATATGAATTCCTTCTTGATTTCAATATAAACAAACAAAAGAATCAGCTCTTAATATGGTTCATAAATTAAACAAGAAACACATTTACTGTCTCTTTATGGTGGAAAACACAGTATAGCAACCTGTATGAACGCAGCCTTACCATTCTACATTCTAGTTAAAATTCTCAAAAATAAAATTTAATTCAAACATTTTCACTTAATCACATATAATTGCATGGGGGTATGGACAATACCCCCACGGGATATTAACCCCAAAGGATAACAAAAATACTAGGATATTTACCCACTTGCTATAACCCCTGTACAACCACTGTATATCCAGATGATCGAGACTACTTTTCGTTTTCCACCGATGTGTTAAACTGTGTGTGTGAGAGAAACGTTGTTTCTACTAACAATGCAAGTACGTTTAAGTTGTTTTCAATTTTTAAGTGTTTACTATACACATGCATGGACTCGTGAGTTGTTTCCAATACTATACGTATGTGCTTACTTTACATATGGTGCATTATTAAACTAACTGGGGTTCACACAAACGACGCAACTTCTTGTCAAGTCTCAAGGAAGCAATCACCGTGCGTGATTAATTTAATCTGAAAGCTTGTTAAATAAATAAGTTTCAACTAAACTAAATGAGCAACATTCTATATTGTTTACAGAATACCACAACAAGGGTGGTGCCATACCAGTAACTGTTGAGAAGGTTAGTTCCATTCAAGATATTTTCATAGATGCAGGAAAAGAACTGGGATATCAGGAGGTGGACTACAATGGCAAACATATGGTTGGTAAGGAGTGTGCGGGAAATTATTAATTAACCCTTTCCCACATACAGAAAACATAAATCTAGACGACTTTTGAAGTCAAATAATCTTGAGAAATTGCTCATATCGAATAATTTTTATTTTAACCCAGTCCTCAAATTTCAAATTTCTACATAGTGCTTTCACCTCAGTATCGGGGTTAGCGTATCATAATTGTTATGTTCTCAGAATAAGTCTCGAAAATCGGTGAGTGTGTCAATACACATAGATAAAAAAGAGGATTTCTTTCCAATTGATTCTCTTGATTTTAAATATACTTTTATATAGAGATAAGTGTTTATTTATTCATTGGCTTAAGTGTTTTTCAACGATGCATGAATGTCTAAATTTCGATCAAGGAATATTCACATCATATTGCAAGGAGGTGAAAACTGATACGAATACCGACAGTCCGCACGGTTTCGATGATATTAATGTATGTAACGCTGTCCTTATTGGAGTTTCTTAACATAACAATTAGTTGACATAGTTTCAGGAACATGGAATAAATATTTAAAAAACAACAAAAAAACTCGAACATAATTTGTTAAAAAATAAAATAGAATTTTTATTTGATGTACACAAATGTATTTAGTTGTATTATCCCTACCAAATAAGTGATGACACTAGCTAGAGTCAGTGTGTTTTTAGTACGATGACCGCATGGATTAAACCTGGTAAGTGTATGTTCAGATTTATTTATATAAGTGTATGGAAAAATAGAGTTTAGGGTATTTTCGAATTCTTCTACGTATATTGCGTATTTATGATGGATATTATATGATTATTTTATTATTGTTATTTACTATATAATACATTGCTTATTATTAACATTGGGTTTGTTTTCCTTCATTTTTATACGCCCGGTTAAAACCGGGACGTATTATAGATTTACCTATGGCGTACGGGCTGATGGACGGGCTGGCGAGCGGGCGGCGTCCAGTATGTTCTCCGCCCAATAACTTTAGAAGTCTTTGTCGAATCGTCACCAAATTTATTCAGAATGTGTAGTGGCATAATATCTTGGACAAGAGTAATCGACTTCTAATTATAGAAATTACCTAATATAGGTCTGCATAATAACTTTAGAATCACTTGTCCAATCATCATCCACTTAAGTCAAAACGTGAATTGGCATAATTTCTTGAAATAGTTCGATAACTAGCCATATCTCTTTCGTCACTCGAGAGTAATTGCCATATAATTATAGATATTACCTAAAATTAGTCTTGTTTGCTCAATAACTTCAGAAGCCTTTGTCCAATCACCCCAAATGTGGTCAAAATGTGTATTGGCATAATATCTTGGTAAATTTACTCCATTCCAAATAAAGTTGAAAAGCATTTTGATACAATAAGTGTTTAAGCTACTGTTATTTTGCAAATAGGTGTAAGGGTCTTTCTTTTCCATGAATTTAAAACTGGGGCGTGATTTCGTCGTCGTAGTTTGTTTGTACCGTTTGATGGAGATTCACATGGAAAGATATCCCAAGCATATCTGTCAAATACTTTTTCAAAGTCAATTTATAGCAAAAGACCTTAAATTTTGTGAGTTTCTGTACAATGCATTATATCATATAAAAATCTTGTGTTTTGCCCTTTGTATATACCTTTGATAAAACCTGTTTGATCTGAATAAAGTTTGCTAAAAAAGTGTAATTCTGTTCCGATTTTGGAAAGAGAATTTAAGAGTCATTGGTCTCAAGTTTTTTTAAGAATTGTTTTGGTTTATCTCCTTTTTGAATACATGTTATAATTCATTGTGTGTGTAATAGACACTTGTCCTTTATCACTATGATTCGTTTAAAGCTCTTATAACAAAATGTCATAATTTGTTCCAAAACACTTAATAAAAAATCTGCACCAAATCCTGAGCTACCAGGACCTTTATTATATGACATATGTTTTAATGCGCATGATGCTTCTTTTAAATCTTTTTTCCCTCTGTACTTCGAAAATCATTTACTTGTAATTTTAGAGAAGGTATATTGTTTGTACACATGTTAAATGAGAATTTCAATTAGTATGAGTTGTTGACGTAAATATACTTGTATTTCTTTTTGCATTTAAAATTCACGAACATTGCCGATACGCGACACACGATGGTTATCAATCTATGCATTCACTCAAACATATGGTCTTGGTCTTGTTTGTGCATAGTGTATAAAATATAATCTCTACCCTTGCCAAAAGCCTTCTTTCGTTTCAGCTAAGCCACATGATAATCAACCTTTGGAATTAAGTAATTCAATTTTTGTTTTTTGTTAAAACGTATTTCAAGATACTGTAATACTTAAATAACATGATATTGAATTGGTGAACAGGGATTTGTTTTAACATTGCCACAAAAGGAGAAATTGCTCATTATCACGTCCGTCCGTTGCATGTCGGAAAGGGTTGACATATGAGGGTAAGTTCATGTCAAATTTCTGTTTGTTTTTAAGGTGTGTCTAACATTCAGGCTAGTATAACGACGAACGGTTTGAGAGCCAGTACATCTCGAATGTATCTACGTCCAGCTATGGACAGACCGAATTTACACATTTCTGTAAAATCCCACGGTCACAAGGTGGGTATTGTTGGTTTCAGATGTTTGTACTTCTTGTCAATATAGGCCGGATATACTGGCAATTGATCCGCAAAGTTACTTTGTTCGTGAGTTTATTTCATTAAAATATGCCTAACATATAAATTTCTCAAATAATATAACAGAAACGTTAAACCGTTTGCATCATACAACATTTCTGCAACAGACGACTTAGAAAATAGCTGGTCAAGTAACAAGAAATATCTTTAAACGGATATTATTATAGAATTTAGTTGAAAAGATTGTCACAACGTTTTCAAAAGTGAGCATGCTGGAAGTTGTCTAATTATTCCGCTGTTCTTTATATTTACTTTATACGTACATGTTAGTGAATTCAATTCCACGTTGCCGAATTTCGAGAACTTAAACTTTACATGCAAACGCACTCGTGTTCTCTCCGAAAGGTCTGATCCTAAATGAATTCACACCATTTAAGTTCGTTTTGCTCTTAATGGCGTAAAATACAAGCGGTATGCATGTCGCAGAAACAAAGCAACGTCGAATACAATCCACTACAACGACACAGTCATATTTCCATAAAGAGAACATAAAGAAAAGCACAACTATTAGGACCCATGTTGTCATGGTATTCTTTCATTATTGCATCCAATAGTTTTATACTTAAATTAGTATAAACCAGGAACAACCTTATTGTACGGTTCGGGTGCCACTGACTTGACTCTGACTCTGAACACTGTAGTCAGTCTACAGCAGTAGATGGAGGCCTTGGTACATCCGACATGATTGTTTTTCAGATATATTGCTGTATTATTGTGAAACAGTGTAACACTGAATAAAACACATACCTAATCCAAAAACGTCTCCTACCTTTTAGTTTAAACATATGTTATTGCCATATAAATGGTATATGACATACAACATGCATTATGCATATGACAAAAGGGTTAGCCTTCAAGTTCTTTCCACTTAGATTTTTGATCGACAAACATCATATACTGTCTTCGATTTAACAAACAGTTACAGACAATACAAAAATAATTGCATAAAACATTGTGTTCCGATTGAAGTTGGCAAGACAAAATAATAATTTAGTGGCTGATTAACTTAAATTCTATCATGACGTTCTTTTCCTTGCCTAAAGAGAGCGAAGCAAATAGCCGTTGGTTATTCGTCGACAACCAATGGCCAATTCGTCTATTTTTAGAACGGGTCAGCACAGGATATGTTTATGTCAATGTCAATATATATTGTTAACTTGTGTAGTACAATGAAAACTAAATAATTAATTAAATAAAATGACATTGTCTTGTTGCTGAGTCTACTCGTATTTGTCGTTTTTTCTGCAGTTATGCGTATAATGCAGTGGGTAGTCGCAATTGAACGAACAGCACACGTGTGCTCGCATTTTAAGGGGAGTAAAACTGGTGGGTAAACTGGTTTGCTAAATTGTGCATTTTATTTAAGGTGTCTGGTCATGTTAGAATCGTAATAACTCTAAATCATTCAAACATATTCAATATAAAGGAACCAATTGAGTAGTTTCACATCTAAACGAGACATTTATATTGTTATTTTGGTATTTGGGTTTACTTTCGGAAAAGTCTAATAAATCGTATTAACGATCGTTACAAAACATAATTCAAATACGTATAAATTAATCGTTGAAGATTCAATACAGTGACTATGTCTACTTGACGAACAGTGTAGCGCCATATTATATTACGCGCTTGCACTCGCTCATTTGATTCTACAATGATCACAAATCTTTGACAGTTTTCGCAAAGCGCCGCCGAATTCGTTACTAACCGTAATATACTATTACAGCTGATTCCGCGTGCCTGCAAATCTTATAGAGACTATTATATGGCAATACTCATTTGCAAGATGGGATGATTTCCAAAACTATGTATAATGAATTGCAACATATATTTACGCCATGCAGAAATCTGTAGTTTAGTTACTGTATGGTGTATTGTTTTATTGACAGGTTCTGTTTCAAAATAAGAAAGTATCTGGTGTGAAAATGTATAGAGATGGCATCGACCACATCATCAAAGTTCGGAAAGAAGTTATCGTTTCCGCCGGAAGTGTACAGTCGCCACAAATATTGATGTTGTCAGGGATAGGACCAAAGGAGCATTTACAGTCTCTTGGTGTAAGTTGATTAATTAAAATTCAACCCATATACTTTATATTGTGATCTTTCACAAACCGCTGTGTTAACTTTTCACACATACATCGTTTTTTTTATTTTCATCTATTTTGTTCTCCATGTCTGTTCAATTTCAAATAAACATAAGAGATACACTAGACATTGAGTGCACCAACAGTAATAAGATACTTTTCTTTATGTGATATATATGCTCTATAATGATTGAAAAACGAGCACTGTGTACGTGTACCTAACACAATTGTACTTGTAGTACTTCGTGTGACTGACTAAGAACTGGAATTAGGCATATCTTGTAACTGCATGTACTTGTTCAGGATTTGAACCCAGACCTGTGGAGTGACAGTCCATCGGGCCTATCTTGTAACTACTTGTTTGTGATTTTAAGATTTGTATATATGGTTACAGTTTAATACATCATAGCAGGTGTGTCAAATAAATACCCATACTACTTACATGATAATTTATATTCATTAAGTCTGCAATAATTAGTTGAAACATTAAAACATGATACCATGTTTGTCAAATAAGCTTTGCACGTTACTACGTTATATACGTGATATTTAATATGTATTAAGTCTGCAAACTTATCTTAAAAGAGGACTCTGTTTCTAGTAGGAACTATCTACCAGGTATTAGTGCTTTAAATCGGACGTCATCATTTACAGTCGAAAATCATACTTATTTGAACTATTAAACAATTGAAATAAAAATGACGTAAATCTTTATCTTCGATGATAAATGCAATATATAATTTATAAAAAGTTTGGATTTAGACAGTTACTGTTTACCGCGGGCATGCAACTCGTGATTACACATTCGTTTGTTCGCGGCTAACTGGGAACAGAATATCTCGTTCCAAAAGTGTTCATGGCTTATTTTCTGTCCCACATGCGGACTCGTTGGCAACAGGCATCCTTTTGAATATATAGAAACATGGCTAAAAATGAACAATACACTTTTGTCACAAAATTTTAAAATCTACTGTATTTCACGCAGATTGATGTGATATCAGACCTACCAGTTGGTAATAACCTTCAGGATCATATCTATGCGGAGGTTGGGACTCATGTTAACACCACAGATTTAATGTATTGGTCAAACATATTGTCTCCAGGTAGTATCTGGAACTATCTTCTATATGGCAAAGGTAATATAATACTTTACTACATTTAAGGTATAAGATAAGGATATCTCGGTGAAAGAAAATTCATAATCGTTGATTTAAATTTAATTAACACCAGTGAATTAACTACCTATAATCTCGTTCACAATTGCGCATGCGTTCCCCTCCCTTTTCCACGGCCACGCCTCATCCGAAAATAATGCGCAAAGTAGGTAAAAAGACCAAAAATAATCCCCAGTAAACATAAAATATGGACGAAGACGCGTAATGAAAATGTTAATGTATTACAACAAATAACAAAGATTAGAATATAATTCACTCGCCGTCTTGTGAATGGGAGGAGTCACTCCTCTATGGTGACGTAACACGATATCGCACCGGATCTTCTGCTCAAACCACTAAACAGCTTAGTCAATACTTACGATAAAAGACCCCTGGCTGAATTATTCTTCCACATATAACAAGTATGTAGCAGACGACTTTGAAACATCTAGGCGAACAATAGAGCGCTGAAAACATTGTGGCTACAGAAGAATTAGCTCTTTCTTTTGCCACAATGTTTTCAACAGTCATCTGCTGCATAGTGTGTCTACACGTGGGAAAAGACTGTATCATAACATTCCCCCTTAGCCATACCAAGTTTAAAACATTACAGGAACAGGAGAACAAAGATAATTTCGGGCATAGTTTTCGTGTTTACGATGTTTTTAAATATCGTGTGCTATATAGATAAGATATATATACTCGTATGTTGATTATTTTCCAATTTCTTTTAACCAAACATTCGAGACCTCGAGCTATATTGATTTAAACTTACTTAGAGTCGCTTTTTAAATTGATAATATTGAGATATCTAACATAATTTATACCAATAAATTAATCTTCAATAACATTGCTCCGCCCGCAAAAGGTTAAAAGTTCGTGTCTTTAAACTCGACCTTTACTCTAAGAGCGCCAAAACACAATCCGATTTCAGATCTTAAATACATACTCTTCCTACAAACAAAATGAATTAATATTCAATGACATTGCTCCCCGGGAAGTAATTAAACGTTCGTGTCGATTGAATGTCACTCACCATAATGTTCGTTGATAAATATATATATTTATCACATGACAGTGCTTGTATCCGATCTATACCCATACTGTAATTCTGTATATTTCACGAGTGTAATATAACATGACCGAATCACTATTTTTGTATTCATCCACGAATGTTTACAAAATGGCCGAGAGCTTGTATCCGTGTAACAGTTAATTAAGTATTACATGTTGGGACTATCTTCTGACAGCGAAAACCCGATTTTCTTTTTGTGTTTCGTCATGTAATAATAAGAATGAAAATTTTAACCGTCAGGCACCCGCATGCGGTGCTCTTGTTTATAGATACAATTGATACATTTGTCATATATAAAGTTATTGGTCAACAGGCAATTGTTAGCAAATACTCAAATCTGAGCTTATGATTTTGATAACATTTGACAGCTTTCTTTATTTGAAATGACAACTCATGTCAGATCTTATACATATTGGTGTGTATGTGGCCAAAACGAACCGCAGATCTAAAACATGAGCTGTAGACGTATAGAACTCCGTTGAAGGTGCTTTTTTAGAATGAACACAATAACATAAGTTTTACTAAACAATTTACAATGTTCTCAAATTGTTACGTCATTTATTCAAACAACAATAATGCATTATCTAACTAATGTTAATTGTGTTGCAACAACAGGTAAACATTTATATGCAAATGAAGAAATTGAATTGAATTGAATTGAATAGTTGATTGAAGCTTCTTAAGATTTTTAACACCTGATTTCAGTTTAGAACAAAGCAACCAAATGCCAACGCCCTCTTTATTTCACAGTTCTCTAAGGCGGCATTAATGCAAGCACTATGACTGGTCTAAGAGATGGCTTTTGCATTTTTTTTTATAAATGAGCCGTCTCGCGAGAAAACCAACATTATGGCCCCTGCGTAATATATCGACCCAGATCAGCCTGCGAAGTTCACGCAAACTTATCCAGGCCGACACATTCCGTCTCAAGGGTATAGAGGTATATATTAATGATTCCTGAAACCGAAAATCAACAGGAGGCAAAAAGTGTTTATCCGGGTAAGCCTGGTTAGGATATCCGGGTCCATACTTTACGCAGAGTACACACAGTTTTTTCCGCGGGACGGCTCAAATATGAATGCCAATGATGCATTTCACTTGGGTCTAAATAAAATACCAAATATCCAAACATTTAAGTTGTCATATCCCTTGCAATAGGAAGTCAAGGGGTGCATTTATGCTCATATTAATATTATTGGCTTTTAGCTTAGTTTCAACTTACTTAAACATCGCTAGATGTTTACTTGAATTAACAAGCACTCGTATCGTTTGTATACAACATCGCAAAGGCAGAGCCCGAATTAGGCGTCCTTGTATGTACCATAATGCATAAACAAATTTAAAGTATACTTCTGTGTTTATTTAACCTCATACCTCTGTGTATTTAACCTGAATTTGCTCGCCAATAAGTTAAATATGCACGACAAGGGAAAATAATCAAAGGCTGCAGCTACATAACAAATGAGGATACTAATGGTAAATTGTAACTAAAGATATTTAGTATAGTCCTATTTTTCTATTTCACTAGCAGTTCCCTTGACCTTGGCCAAATGTGCCCGAAACACGAACCCACGAATAGTTCGTGAATAATTACTACACACTAAGTTTGACTGCAACTAAAGATATTGCATTTTGCTCATAGGTGATCCTTACCCCCATAAGCCTCAAACAAAAACCCAATAAACAGTTACTTAAAATATGTATAACCAGCTAAATAATTTGGCTACATTATTTCAACTGTAACTAAAGCTATTGACTATATTACCATTTACTATTTAGCACTAATCTTAACCACAAGAGCATCAACACACAATCCCATTTAATATTTACTTAAATACTTACTCCAAACAAAATGTAGTTACATTATGTCAATTATAACACAATAATTTGAATATATTACCGTTTTCTATTTTGAGTAAATGTGACCTTGACCTTAACCCCAAGAGCCCTGAAAACACAAACAATATTAAGATCTTAAATACTTACAACAATTAAAAAAATGAGTTAAATTATGTCAACTATAACTAAAGATACTGAATACATGTATATAACCGATTTTCTATTTGAAAAAAACAGTGACCTTGATCATGTAGACGGTGATGATGCAACTATGACCAAGGCTTGAAAGCTATTAGTATGTATTCATTTTGAGCAAAGATAAAACAAAACAAGTCTTAAACGTTAAGATAACGCAAATCTTTGACGCCAGGACAGTTCACGTATGATTAAACAAACCAGGACTAGGCTAGGAAATGTGCCATGCCCAGGGGCACACCAACAGGACCGTCGTGACGAGACTGGGTATCAAACCCGGGACGCCCGATTCCAAATCCCCGACGCTAACCACTAGGCCAAAGCGGATTTTTCAGGGTTGGTCAAAGTTTGCTTCCTACTGTCTTGGATATTCATACGACAAGATGGCGAACACAATGGGACCAAACGGGGAACCGTTACTCTTCACATCATGTCACTCGCTGTCGAATGACAGGTAACAACCGCGTACTTCATACAGACGCATTCAGACGCACCTGCAGCAGACAACATTTTAAAAAAAAATGACAAAAGAAGAAATTGCTCTTGATGAGCAGCTTCTCCTTTTGTCACCATATTTTAATCTCTTTTCAATGATTTAACTTGCATATGTACATGTTTACCATACTCAACCGGACGTTTTTATAATTAATCGTCTATTGCAGACTTGTCATATGTGGGAAGAAAGGTTAAACTGTCAAAAGGATGGAGTTGTCACGTACCTTTCTATTTATCCACCAGACGTTACATCTATTGCGCATGATGGCATGCTGTTGTTTATTGTGCTCTTATTCATAGACGTTCAATTTACCAGATGTTTCATAACTTCCTTTTTATGGGATAATGTTAATACAATATGAGCCGTCCCAGGAGAAAACCAACATTATGGCATCTGCGTAATGTGTCGACTAGATCCCTGCAGACTGATCCGGGCCGACACATTCCGTCTCAGGGGGATAGAGGTATAGAGTTATGATTCCTGAAACAGAAAATACCCAGGAGGCGAAAAGTGTCTGTCCTGGTTAGCCTTCGCGGCATACTAATGCTGATCCCGATCGATGTCGATACTTTACGCACAATGTTGGTTTTCTCGCGAGACGGCTCATATGTTACACTTTTGCCTACCTGCGCGCTGACAGCTAAGGTTTGGTCAATTGATTGATAGAGGTTTTTCAGTCATATCACGGCGGCCAGTACACCTACACATGTGTTTCCTGGCTTTCTCACACCAGTACTCCACACAAAATGTAGTATCCAAGCAACTGCCTGCTTTTCCACATAGACTCTTAGTCCATTGGTGGAAGACGAATGACGCTTGTCACTGTGACCTTTGTCAAACGTCGGAAAGAATGTTGGCCAAGCTGGGATTCGAATTCACAACCGCTACCGACTGAGCTACATGTGCACCGACAGCTAAGGTTTGGTCAAGACTATTCTTACTAAACATCATATTTTGAACACGAGTGGTTCACTCATCCCGACAATTGTATTATACTTCGACCCTGTTTTAACTGTATATGATAACACAATAATCTTATAATTTTCTAATCCTACAGGAAATATATTTTTGTTAATTCTTAATCTGACGATTCTAAAATATCTTATGTGGAACGCCTTTACTGTCTTACTATGTTGTTTTGTATTATACGCAGTACATGTTCACGTTCATGCGGTACATATTTCATTTGACGTGACACATTATTTATGATATGCAGTTCCTTTTCTTTTATATGTGGTTGTTATTGAATAATATGCAGTGCAAACTAGTGTTTAAACAGTATAATAACCAGTATACGTTGAACAAACAACGTCATGAGCAATATAAACTATATACTATGCAGTAAAATGACATTATATGTAGTCTATTTGTTTGTTTATGCAGTAGTTTTACATTTATACGTTGACTTGTATGTTTGTCAATATATGTGATGTATGTTTGTCAATATATGTGATGTATGTTTGTCAATATATGTGATGTATGTTTAAATATATAAAGTGCTTGCTCGTAACTCTATGCCTGGTGAATAATTAGTAATGTCGTCGTCTGCACTGAAATCCACTCTAGACGAGATTGGTCTAGGAACCGTTTTTCAACGTTTTCGCGATCAGAAGATTGACGAAGGTGTTTGTCAACGCACTGTGTGACGAAGATCTAATGGCTTTTGGGATTAGTGTACATCCATATCAGTCTGTTCGTTCGGCATGATTCGCTGTCTGATCAAAGTCCACAGCCTGAACATTACATGTACTTACATATATGCTTATTAGAAGCTTTAGTAAACTTGCAGGGGCGTTGCTTGGCAATAATCAATGTGTAGGCCGTATCGCAAG
>JAUELF010190734.1:0-11186 GCA_031471495.1 Clinocardium nuttallii | reverse complement strand
TGCTTAATTTGTTTTATTTGAGCAATTTTTACTTTTGTCACAATGTTTTCAAAAATTGTCTACACAAAGCCTCAGAAAGCGCTAAAATTGTCTACAGAAAGCGTTAAAATACTTCAACCCTATTCCACATACAAGTGCCATTTGAAACATCTGCAGCAGACAACTTTTGAAAATATTGTGGCAAAAGTCAAACTTGCCTTGTTTCAACTCTATTTGATGATTATACTATCATTTTATAGAGGTCCATATTTATAGTTCTTTGATAGTTTCAAATGTGTGTGCTGCAGATTTATTTTACATGGGTAAGAAAGGGTTATGTACCAAATTCAAATTGAGAAAAAAGAATGACTTGCAGTTTAGAATGTTTAGAAAATAAACCAAGAGAATTATTAAAACAATTCCCACATGCAAAAAGCAGCTAGGACGAATTTGACTAATATCAATGTAAACTATTGAAAATCTCAATGAAAGAAGACATTTCATGGTTTGAAAGGGTTGAAATCATTGTGTCAAGATTATGAGCAACTTTTCCTATAGCCAAATTGTTTTCTCAAGAAATCTGCTGCAGATGCATGCTTCTGCAAGTGGGAAAAAAAGTCAAATCTCTGCAACTATGGTTTTGGAAAGTCTGAACCGTCCGTGACCTCGAGTTTGCTAAAATTGTCTCCATATTCCTGACCTGATTTAGCTCACAGTAATTCTAGCACTTTGATATATATAAGATATACGGAACAATGACAACTGCTATTTCCGCACATTCGATCAATCTGCATCAGAAATATCTCCTTTTGCGACAGTGTTTTCAACTGTATTCAATCAATATGCTTTAATTCACTTGATGTTATCATATTTTTGCAAAGACAATTTCAAAGTCATCTGCAGATTTCTTGTACGTGGAAAAGGCTTAAATAAGAAAGGTTTTGTTCAAGTATAAATTTACATGGCCTTCCAGCCGGGTAATCATTTAATCCTTTCTCCCTAATCTGTTAATCCTCTTCCACTTTTCAACAGGCAAATCCCTAATCCCCTCTGAATGCAAAACAACAGCAAAGATGTTTTCTTTGTTAGTTAGAAGACTTCATGCACATCAATGCAACCTGATCTGTGATTACACTGTCTTATTCACATACAAGATCAGCTCCAACTCAGAAATTACCACTTCTTTGAAATCATTTGGATAAAAATATGGAATCTCTCTCTATATATTGTTCAGTTTCAGAATAGAGTTGAAAACCTTTTGACAAAAGGGAGAAATTAGAGCCCCGGTAGCGCGCTTGGTAACGACGCGGGCTGTCAATCCAGGGGTTGTGAGTTCGAATCCCGGCTCGGACAACTTTCTTTCTGACGTTTGACAAAAGTCAATGTGACATGCGTCATTCGTCTTCCACCAATGGGCTTAGTCTATGTGGAAAAGCAGCCAGTTGCTTGGGAAGATTGTAGGTGAACTGGCCGATGGATATGACTGAGAAATTGTTAAAAGCGGCGTTAAATCCCATTGAATCAATCAACTGCAGAGGCATCAGAACCTGTCTGTATGTGGGAAAGGATTAATAGGCCTTCAAACATTTCCCCTTCTGAAGTTCCAATTTCACACCCACACATTCCTCGATCTATAATAGCAGAATTTTGCCATAATGTTTTCAACTCGATCCAAATGTTTTCCTGCCATTTTTATAGGGACCCATACTTTAACATATTTTCAAAGTTGTCTAATGCAGATCTAATCTATGTGGGAAACGGATAATGAATAAAGATGGTGTAAAAGAAATGTCCAGGATATTGTGATAAGATATATTATCTATCACAACCTGTTCATTCCTGCAGTTTCTTTAAGATCTGCAGTACAATCCTTTATATCAGTGGAAATGACAACTTGCACCCAATGATCCAAAACAAACAGGTTGGTTTAATCTAACACTTATCCTGCTGAGATCATACCACCATCTACTGGGATTCACATTCTTGATATTTTACTACTTATTTAAACCTTTCCCACATAACAATTCATTTGAATTGATGCATCTGCAGCAGACACCTGTCAAAAGGATTGTGGCAAAAAGAGAAATAATGCTCATCCTGAGCAATTTCCTTTTAGCCACATTTTTATTTTCAATAATATACTCAAACATTTCAAGGGTTTTTTCCATCAAATTTTTCCAAATTCTTCTACTGCCAATTAGTTGTATTTATTAGGGAAGGATTTTAACACAAGTATTGTTGTCACCTTTTTCTCCAAAGCACCAACATTTGACAATTATACAGCTGATGCCAGTCCAATATAGAGGGATAAAAGTCTTCTTCTTTAGTTTCCACAGTTAAACATTTCTGTTACAGAAAGATATGTGTCAATCATTTGACTCAATGGTTAACCCATTCCAATAAACGAAAAATCTGCAATCAAGTCAAAACTCTATGAATATAATTATCATAATAAGCAATTCTTCCTTTTGCCACAATGATTTCCAAAGTTATCTGCATCAGAATACGTCTAAATGTGGGTAAGGTTTTAAATATCCACTTGAATTCCACAGAGTTCAAAATTAGCCAGAGAAAAAAACCTAGTCAAAGACAGAAAAGAGTTTTTTCCGATAATTCAATATGTCCTCGCACTCCTCTGGAGTTAACAAATACGATGTGATTATCAAAGACACATATTCCTTTCATTTCATGCCTGTGGAGTGAACACAAACTGAAGAAATTAATTTCCCAAATACAAGAAAATTCTTGAATGTTCCTTTGAATGTCAGTTACCACCGGATAATCAGATTTGTATCCGGACTATGGACCTTACAGCATGCTGTAATTGGCTTTGCCGGTTTTGGCTATTAACCCTTGCCAACATACATTTTAGCGCCAGTGCAGAATACAACTTTTGAAAACATTGTGGCAAATGGAGATATTGCTCATATTAAGCAATATCTGCTCATAAAAAGCAATATCTCCATTCGTCACAATATTTTTCGAAATTTTGCCAACACTTTTGCTGCAGACAATGTCTTAAGTGGGAAAAGGTTAATAGGCATACTATAATTCAATGACTTAACTATGAAAATTGGAATTTACATATCATCACACCTCAAATGAGTATTATAAGCTTTTCCAGCAAGCAGACACATTCTGATGTCTTAATATAATTGCCAAAATGTTTTTTTCCCTTTTCAATATCTATTCTTTCATCTATACCGATTTTCCTTACATGTAATGCTTCAAAGTTCGTAAATTTGTTGTACATGGGAAAGGGTTTTAACTCAGGAAACTGGTTTTGTTTTTTCATTTCACTTTAAATAATGTCAAAAACAAGGCAAAGGTCTTGATAAATTTCAACAAGTTCACCTTGCTGAACGTGAAATTTGTCACGAACCATATTGGGTTAGTAAAGATAACGTTCGGAGATAAGTTAACTTTGTCCTCATTTTTGAAAAACAGCTGTGTATGACATCACATCCAAAAACAAATAATCAACAAACTGGTACCAACAATATAGAGTGGAATAAGGAATCTAAGAGTCATTGAAATTCGCCCCTTTTGTTACAAAAGCTCAGGATTACAATGACAGCTTTTGTTTAAATGTGCAGCATGCCGGCCCTGAATGGATTATTCAATACTTCATATATTATATCAATTTCTCAGAACACAGCTGTGACTATACTTTCCTTTTGGTTTTTAATGTCAACCTGTCCATCCAAGTCAATACTTAGACTGAATATTGGTATTCCAGACTGCTCTCAACTCTTTACCCCACATTGATGACAAGTGACACTTCTGATGACACCAAGATGATTCTTTTGATTACTCACAACAAAGGGGATCATAAATGAGCAACTTCTCCTTTTTGCCATTAATGTTTTCAACTTCATTCAATAATCATTATTTCATTTAAAGATTTTCCACATTTTTGCCTTGATGTTTTTAAAGTCGTCTGCTGCAGATGTGTTGTACATGGGAAAGGGTTATGAATGATCGGACACAGGTGAAGATGTGAGACCGCAGCTTGTCTGACCGTTTCACTTCGGTCAGATAGGACAATTGTGAGCTGGTCATTCAAAACACTGTTATATTTCCATTGTAGTTTTTCATCCCAAATTCTTTTTTCATTTCAGACAAGTCATAGAAAAAGTGTTCCTTGTACATGTTCATCATGGCAACCATGGCCTTTTATACAAGTTCATCATGGCAACCATTGACTGTTGTACATGTTCATCATGGCAACCATGGACTTTTATACAAGTTCATCATGGCAACCATTGTCTGTTGTACATGTTCATCATGGCAACCGTGGACTTTTGTACATGATCATCATGGCAATGATGGACCTTTCTACATGTCCATCATGGCAACCATGGACTTTTCTACATGTCCATTATGGCAACCATAGACTTTGTACATGTCCATCATTTCAACCATGGACTGTTGTACATGTTCATCATGGCAACCATAGACTTACATGCATATTGTTCATGGCAACCATGGACCTTTATACATGTTCATCATGGCAACCATGGACTATTGTTCATGTTCGTCATGACAACCATGGACTTGTATACATGTCCATCATGGACTTTTGTACATGTTCATAAGGCAACCATATACGTACATGCATATTCATCATGGCAATCATGGACTTTTGTACATGTTCATCATGGCAACCTTGGACTTTTAAACATGTTCGGAAACCATAGACTTATATGTATATTCATCATTGCAACCATGGACTATTGTACATGTTCATCATGGTAACCATAGACTTTCGTACATGTTCATAAGGTTAACATGCCTGTAGATATAATGAAACAATTATTTTATTTGCAAGGATTTACATAGAAAATATTTTAAAAATCTCTCTAAAAGCTAGTATTTTTATGAAAAGAATTGTGAAATTGTCACTTTTTATTAGAAAAATTCTGTTGCTTTATTTTAATACGCATCAAAAAGTGGGAATGATTTAAAGGTTTACAGGTGCTAAATATTTTGGTGTTTAAAGTGTCAGATTTTACTTAAATCCATTGTTCTGTAAGAAAAGCATGGCTAACAGCAGGTTACTATTGTAATACCACAGCCAGGGGAAAACAACATGATATAGCAGTTTTCATCTATAGATAGAAAGTAAATAAGCAGAAAGGAAGTGAATGAAATGATGAACATTTTGCTTAATAGGATGTAATGGGAACTCTCTGCTGCAGAGGCTTGTGGCAAAGTGAGAAACTGTTGAAAATAACAAGCACTTTTCAATAATTGCATACTTTCTGTTATGAAAAGTTTTCATGTTTTACCTAGATGTTTTCAAAGTCATCTATAGCAGAGTTGTGTGTAATGTTGAAAATTAACCCTTTCATGTTCTGTTTAAAGATCACAATTACCTGTAAATTTATTGCTATTTTAATTTAGCATAAATATTGACTTTCTATCATTATGATATGTCCCATAGGTACAGCTTAACCCATTACCACATACAACAAATGTGCATCTTTATAAGCAATTTCCCCTCTTTTGACAAGTCGTTTGCCAGGAGGTAAAGGTAAATGAGATGCAAAAAAGGCCTTTTTGGCCCGACGTCAGAAGTTTTGCCTCATGTTTTGTGCTTAAATTGTGTAGACACTTGAATCATCTTTTCATCATAAGATAGCTTCATTCCAAAACCAGGACCTATGATAATAAACTGACACCAATCACTTATAATGTCCTCAACAGGCATCCAAGAAGGAAGTACATGCAGTTTGGAGGTAAACAGTAGACTAGATCAGTTTTGTAGGTTTATTGGGAGTTTTGTGCCTTTTCTTTACATTATATAGGACATGTGCATTGGAAACCAGTCTGTTAAATGACATGCCAAGTTGAAGTTGGTTATTGAGAAATAAATGGGAAATATAGCAGAATTTTGTCTTCTCTGTTGTCAACACAGTATATAATATAATATTGAATATAGGGTGTTTTTTTCTCCCGAAAAGATCTGCAAGCTCCGAAACATTTGTAACCGTTCCCACATACAGCAAAACTACAGAATCTGGGCAAACTGAATGAAAAGCTGTATAGACAAAAATGTAATTAAAACATTATGAGCAATTCCTCCTTTTGCCACAATGTTTTCAAAAGCCATCTGCTGCAAAAGAAAAGACATCTATCTGTATGTTGGCTAAACCCTATATTTCTTCAGTAAACACTTCTGTATTTTGTCAGTACCTCAATGAGTACTCAATTTGACAATATACAATTGAGATTTTAAATTGAAGCATGCAACTCACTGCTGTATTAACACTTTCCTTAACCGTTTTGCCACATACAACACAACTGTGGCAGATGATTTTGTAAACATTCAAGAACAAATTCAAAACTCTCTTTAAATGAGAGTACACTAGTTGAATAGAGCTGAAAACATGGTGCAAAAGGAGAAATGGCTCATTTTGAGCAGATGCATGTGGAAATTTCTAATGACTTTGGAAAAATATTGTCAACGATTTGTGACCATTGCACATGATGAATTATGATGAATTATGATTACGCATGCCAAGATGTTTTCAACTTTTATTCAAAACTTATATTTTTTACTTTTATTTTTAGATATATATATGCCAAGATGTTTTCAAAGACCCGACTGTGCTACAGATTTGTTGTGTGTAGACACATTTTGATGCATGTACAGCAGACAATCATTGCTACAATATTTTCAATTATATTTAAAAATTACGTTCATTTGTAAAGATTTTCTATATATTTGCATAGCTCAGTGTTTACAAAGCCCCCTGCTACAAATTGGTTTGTGTGAAGGCAAGGGTTAAGATCCCTGCAGTTGACACAGTTCCAAATCCTTGAGAAGATTATAAAGCTATTATTCCTATTTTACCCTTTCCACGACGCAGACCGCATTATGATAGCAGCTTTTGCAGCTGACAACTGTTGAAAAACAGTGGTAAATTGTTCATGAGAGATTTATCTTTCTGTCACAATGATAACAACTCTATTCAATAGTTTAACTTTCAGCTTTAGGTATTTGCAAAATTTTGCCTACATGTGTAGATGCTTTTCAAGTCTGCCGACTCTGATTTCTGGTAATAAGTAAAGGGTTAACAACTTTGCCCCATGTATCTGTACTAACAACAGATGAACTGATAAACTCCTAACCAATGGTCAGATTAATTAGTTTGGCACAAGCTCTGATAAATGTACATGCATCACAGCAAGCCGTGCCACTTAAACAGGTTTCACTAGATCTCCTTCTTATGATGAATCTTCTGAAGCTTAGTAAATGCTATTCTGCAACAATAATGCCAGAGCTGGTACATGGTTGTATACACAAGACTTAACCCTTTCCCTCGTACGATAATTCTGCAGCTGACGACTTTGAACATATTTTGTGCAATTTCTTCTTTTGTCACCATGTTTTCAAAAAGCTGTCTGCTGCAGAGGCGTCAGAAAGCTTCTATATGAGGGAGAGGGTAAAGGGTGTAAACTAATGACAATTACTTTAGAACATGCTGAAGGGAGTCCAAAAGCATTTCCCCTTGCCCTACGTTAATAGGTTACCAATCAGGTAGACAGAAAACAGACAGAGAATATGCATATATTAATTGTTGAGCTACCATAAAAACCTTATCACATCTACCAATCTGACCGAGCTAGTATCAACCAATACTTCAATCCTATCTATTTTGTTGTGATAAGCATCTACACATGTAGTATACACACTTATCTCCCTTTAGAATGGCTTCCCCCAATCCATTTAAATTACTCCACATCAATGTTATTAACACCTTGAAAAATAATACCAGAAGTTTTGCTTGGCATGAGCAATGGCTGCTTTTCAAAGAGGATTAAGGTTGCATCACTACTTTTTTCTGTAGTACATCAAACTCCAAAACATGTTCCCTTTCCCACATGCAGACGACTTTTGAAAACTTTGTTGCAAACAGAATTTTTTTTTTGTCTGCTGTAGATCTGTAAAAATGTGTCTGCATGATGAAAAGGATTAACCCTTGCTGACTTGCAAAAGCATTCCACTGCATCTGCATCAGATGACTTTTGAAAACATTGTGGCATTCCTTTCAATTTCTCCATTTGTATACTTGTCATTCCAGATTTGCCGCAATGTGATCAACTTCATTCTATTATTTACTTACATTTATAGATCTCTCTCATTTTTTGCCAAGTCTTAAAGAATGTTTTCAAGTTGTTTGCATCGGATGTTTTGTATGTTTGAAAGGGTTGAGATGTCAAGCTCGGCTAGAGCTAATGTTTTCTATGGCCTGTCTACTAAAGTAAGTCCCACATCCCTTTCCAATTACTTAATTGAAGTTTGTAAATGCACTTTGTCAACATAAGCGTGAAGTTAAAGGTCTCTACAAACCACTCAATGTCTGGAGGAATGTGAAACCTCATCAAATATATGATAACAACACTTTCAAGAAATATTCCAGCATGACAAATTCCTCCTTTTCCAACAATATTTGTATTTGTCGCTACTGCAGAAACATTACTCACTCCTTGTAGTTGTATTACAATAAGGAATCCTATCCAGTAAGTATCTTCAGTAAGAACCCTTACCCATTCCCACATGCAGGTGCTTCTTGATTCGATTACAACATGCAGAAGACTTCTGTTAACTTTATGAGCAACTTCTACTTTTGCAACAATGTTTTGAACTCTTTAATAATTTAAATTATATATATAGTTTCATTTATAGAGATTTAATTACCAATTCTGGCCAATATATCTGCTATATATATTTGTTGTATGATGGAAAGGTTTACAGTGTCAAGCTGCGTAAATATGGACATATTTTACCAAAAAATTCTCCTTTTCCACCAATGGAAAACTTAAACTTATGTTTTGATTGCATCTGTAAGTATCAACAATTGTCTTCATTTTGACAAGGATTAACTTATAAACAACTCTTTTGTAATTAATTATTCGGAGCCTGAAACATAAACAGATATCACAGTTTTAACAAGACTTACTTACTAAGTTAGTACAGAATTCGAAAGTTGTATACATAGACAGGTAACTCCTGTTATTACCTACCTTTATAATTTTAAATTAAAGCTGATAAATCCAATACAATTATAAGTATATCCACATGAATTTTTAGGAATTCTTCACTTTATAATTACACATTAGAAACGCAGTCTGAATTAATTATTTTCACACATAAACAGAAAAATATCCAGTTTAAAGAAATATCCATACAATTGAACACAGCACTTTATATATAACCATACGGATCTCAAGACAGAAATCTTTTCCACTTTGATAGCACAATATCAATTACCCTTACTTTAGTTCACAGGTTTACACTCAACAAAGTTCTCTAGCAGTACAAAAATCCAATATCAGTTCAGTTATAAAAGTGTCACTAAGTTTTAACACACAGTCACATCTATGTCCATAAAATAAATATTAATTTATAACCATTATGGGCAATGATCAGAAAGATCAGGTATGAAATCTCACATGTAAACAAGACTGAGATTTCGAAACTTCTAAACCCCAATTTGTTGTAACAGTGTGTAGTAGGCCTATAGAGTAGAAAAAATATAGTATGGCCCTGTGCCAAGTATAAAATACTATCAACACATTGATTGGTCAAGTAAAACTAAGAGGCGGGACTTACCAATTGGCACTTTACCTCATAGGTAAAGATAAAACTAAATCATCCAAGTAAGTGTATGTTAAATTGGACAATGGAAAATGTAAGTCAGACTTGAAAGATATTAGATGATTTCAAACATTATAGAAAAAGTATTAATGAGTTAAGAGAGATAAAAATTAAAGTTGTTTTTTAAAACTTTTATTTTAAAATCAGCAAAGACTCATTGTGACAAGGGTCTGTTTTCCCCCCACTTTAACCCTTTCCCTCAAACGACAATTCTGCAGCAGACGACTTTGAACATATTTTGTCAAAACATAGAATATCTCTATAATTGAATGGATAACCTATGACTAAAAGTGGAAAACATTGTGTCAAACGGAGAAATTGCACATTTTGTGCAATTTCTTTTGTCACTATGTTTTCAAAAATCCTTCTGCTGCAGAGGCGCTAGAAAGCGTCTATATGAGGGAAAGGGTTAATCTAGAAGATCTTTGCACCTTGATTAATTATTAGTTCTATAAAGCAGGTAAATAATCATGGACAGATTCCCTTTGAATTTTGTATTTTACTTTGTCTTCATTGTTCTTCAAATTCCTGGTTTAATTAACTTGGTTACTTCTGCAGGAGACAAGTATAAACAAACTTTGAGAAATTGAAGAATTTGCTCAAAAGGAAACCCAGCTCTTTTAAAAAGTAAACTCTTTCCAACTTTTATTAAATCTGCAGCAGACATCTTTCAACACATCTCAGTAAAAGTATGAACAAAATATCTATAAATAAAGGTAAAACTATTAAATACAGCTGAAACTTTCTGCATGAGACTTTATTCCTCCACTTTTTGAAACAGTACTTTGTCATGTTTGTAAAGCATGGCTGAACACATGTATCATATGTAAGTTTTGTGATTCAAAGCCAATATTTATTTGAACTCATTCAATATTTCATATATTGTTTTATTGTTGCTTGCCTGTGACACTACCCAGATCACTTATTTGTTGTGTGTGTGTCAAACTTTCACTTATCGGCAGGCGATGAACAAGACTTAGTGTTCCTTTCGGAGACTTTTGTTAACTACTAGGAAGTTTTCAGAGTTACTAAAAGGTGGTGTATTGTGTAAAGAGGTTAGAGATAATTAATAATTAAGCTGGGAGTAAGGTTTAGGTATCTTTAAAATGCAATTAAGTTGTTTTTTACGTTGGTTTCATTTAGTTATAGACTTAATAATAAGTGTCATTTTAACCTTTCCTACTTGAAGACATAGTTTGACACATCTGCGGCAGATCACTTTTAAAAACATTTCGGTAAAATGAGAAATTGCTCACAATGCAACATGATTGTCACAGTCATCTGCGGCTGAAATGGTGTAAGTGGAAAAAGGGGATTAAGTGTTAACCTGTTGTGATATTTTAACCCTTTTTGACACATCTGCAGTAGACAACTTTGGAGAAATCTCGACTAAATATTACGATAAGTTGAGTCTTATTAACATAAAACATTATTATATTACCGCTTGTGTTAGCGGTCATATCTGTTAACCCTTTCCCTCGTATAGACGCTTTCTGACGCCTCTGCAGCAGACGGCTTTTTGAAAACATAGTGACAAAAG
>JAUELF010190516.1:0-14400 GCA_031471495.1 Clinocardium nuttallii | reverse complement strand
TTTTGTTAATGTAAATTAAATGATTATTATTTCTTTATGGGTGATGATGTTCGTGTGATTGCTTTATTGTATTAAAATACAATTTATTGATTCCTAAAGGTTGCGTCAATGTATATGTCTATTGTAATCCTTAGTAAATTCTATTTTTGTTTACACTATAATAATACTAATGATGTATTTACTGAAAAACTTAAATTGCACTGAAATTAAACAATGTTTCATCTTTTCATCGTGTGTGTATCATGTGCTACAAACAAAGTTAAATAAACACATTGTTGATTGCGCTTATGCTAAGCAATTAATATACTACATGTTAAACTTTGTTAGTAGCACCTGATACACACAGCATATTAAAAGATGAAACCTTGCTTAATTTCAGCGCATTTAATGATGAGTTCAAATTTGGTAGTAAGACCTTACAAACACAAATACAAAATAAAAGACTAAAGTATGAAACCGAATATGTGTTTGTACTTACTGTTGATGTTTTTCTTAATTTGTGTTTGTTTTCATTGACAATGTTGTAATAATATAATTAATTTGATTGCTAAATTTAAAGAATCCTACAATTGATTAAAAATTATATATATATATATATGTGTGTGTGTATGTATTACCTACCACATTTACATTAAAATTGTTGATAATTTCGTGAAACTCTGTTACATTTGCTTATTTTTTTGTTACTTGTGACTTTAATAAACTGGATTATTTTGTTATTTGTGATGTGTGTATTGAGTGTTGTGAACCCGTTCGTTGAATCCTTCACGATGGACTTTGAGTCAGGTACTCTGAATAATTAATTAAATTAAGCCTAATTAGTTATTGCATTGGTTGCCGCCCAAATAAAATGAAAAAAAAGAAAGATATTTTTTATGTTTTCAAAATATCTCCTAAAAGAAGATACCAATTTCGGCAAAGTCAATATTTATTACCACATCAAGATCATTTAAATACTACGTGTATAACACTTAAACCATCACTTCACACCTATTGAAAAACCGATAATGGGGTTGACTAAAAGTGGGGTCGAAAATTCTTGGGACCGAAAGTTCTGGCTCCCAACCACACTGACACTGTTCATAAAATAACAGTGCTAGTTTAATATTACAAAGTATAAATAGAAAACACTTTCCAATAATGGAATAAAATGTTTAGCTCAGAGTGGGTTCGAACTCAGTTATCTAGCTCAATCTCTTCCACTTTACACTACATTTAAAATAACATTTAGAGGAACCATCTCTGAAGGAAAGTCTCTCAATGTAACGTTATTATTAACGTATACTTGTTTAACTACAACAACAACTGTCAAAATTCATGTATATCGAGTTTAATTGTTTTTTTATGGATTCTGTAATACAATTGCAACTGTAAAACTCTTTTGTCTCCGTTCTTATATACATTTTAATTTAAGACTTTGCCGCTATTTCCTCTTCAAAGATACAAACTATCCCTTGTCACATTATTTTGGTGACAGAAAGACGTAAACAACTTGGAATCGAATCAGTTGGTTTCCACGCGTGTATAAGTTTAATCAATGGTGTAAAGTAGAAAAGGATAAAACAATACTCACCTATGTGTTCCTTAGATTGTTTTTCCATAATCCATTCTTGTTATCACCAAATAAGTCGAAAACACACAGACGTCCGGCGAAAAAAAGAGTGACCGCCATGTGATTATTTACATCCGGTGATGGTGGCAGTGAATAGTTGTGAAATGGCAACAGACACAATGATAAGTAATTTGTGTATCTACACTTGTATCTATTTTGTGTTATTCATTATAATTATTAAAACTTTGATTTACTACAAAACACTTTTCCAAACCAACGGAATAAAAAAAAGTTTGTTTATTTATGAACAATACGGGATAAAAAGCATATTACCGTTAATGAAGAACAAACTGTTTACTACCTCCAGACAAAATGTGTACCTTAACGACCGTATCCATGCTTGAAATGCTGTCTGATAAGATACGGTTATTTTGAAATTGTACCATTTCGACCATCGTCGACCATTTTTATACGTAGAAATTCTAAAATAGTTTTTTCTTCTGATTAATTTGATGTAAATATAAAAAATGCGGAGGCCTGCGGAGGATGTAAATTATCCATCTGAATGTACGAAAAATGCCCGAAATTGACAAAAACCCACACCCCTTGGTATGAATAACGCTAAAATATATAGGTTTAATCACTTTGTCATAGTGTAAATCCTATTTATTTTGGTAATTGAGACATGTTCACGTCTATTACAGTGAGCATTTTCTCTGTATAACGTGTTTAGATTTTCTTGCAAAAATGGGGCCGATTTTCCCTACAATCGCACATGCTCCTTTGATTGTGTGCTACAGATTATGCCTAAATGCACAAACTCATCTAGAACAACGTGAATATGACCGTTTAAACTTTTTATTATGAGAAATAATATTCTGATCAATTCTCTGTATTCTTGAAATGTCTCAATAACTGCCTGGTTCAATTCAAGTTGTAACATGATACATCACCATAACATTTCCATGTTAAACATATTATTAGTGTCAAGCTTACTTGAATGATCTCTTTTTTTTTTACATATCAACATATCGAAAGTCAATACCACACAGCATGAAAACAAAAATGAACACTTGGTTCATCCGTACATTCATTATTTTGAATAAATACATGGTGCCTTCATTAAGGATTAGTTTCAGGATTTTTGAAACTTCACATACAATTTGCTTAGATTATTTTGGTTTGAATTTCGGAAGCATTGTTGGTTTCATTAAAAACAAAGACAAACATTACCTTTTGGGCAGTATATTTAATACAAAAGCCATTTAACGCCATTTCTCTGTTTAAAGCAAAACTGGCTCCTTCGCAACAGTCTACGTTAAAGCATTGAGAAAAATGGTTAAAATGCTGAAGACATGATGTTTTTCCTTTCGGAAAAATAAAATTACCTTTGCATCAATACTCATAATTCCACAAGAAAATACTAATGAACAGTTTCATGTGTTCAATGTCCGTTCACAGTCACCACAGGAAAGTACTCTTAAAAGAGGTATATCTATTAATTTGTTCGTCATTGTCTCAACATGAAAAGAGGCCTACTGCAGTCTTATTTATACAGTGTCCTATCATACTCGCTACAATAAAATACTCTATACCAGCACTATCTAAGTTCATTTTACCGCCACAATCCTCACAGGAAAATTATGTATAATAGTTTCATTAAGTCACTGTTTCGCCAAAATGGCCAGAAGAAACAACTCTAAAAGAGACACATCGATTCATTTTCCCTTCACAGTCCGTCACAGTCGTCGCAGGAAAGATCCGTTGAACCCACTTTTTTATTCAGTGTCTCGTTATAATCGCCACAGGATATTACTGAATTAAACTTTAAGTTTGTATGAGCATAGGTTATAACTAGTTAGTTATCGAAAAAAAGTTATAAATGACAAGTTTTAAATAAAACGTAATAACTTACAATGAACAAATAACAAGTAATAAATGTTCCTCATTGGCCTCCGTAGGAAGTAACCAATTCATGTTGTGTTTTGTTTATTGAGGTAACACAGTTGGTAGGCCCCTGTCTTTATGCGTTTGTATTCTACAGCGTTCTGACCTATCTCAGATATTATCGTGAACAAAGGCTAGAACGCTGTAACGTAAGCCATACCTCTACATTGTCATTTAACTTTTAAACTTAGTTAATATTGTCTGTTTTAACGTTGTTGTATCTTTTGTGTTTCACACATTTACGAAGTAACTTTGATGCGAATACTATTTACGAATGTGTAGAAAGTAATTGAAAACAGTTGACATAGATGCCATCAGAACATATTTTTAAAAAAATGTATTGAAAGGGGAGCAACTATAAATTAAATGTTAAGACTTATATGGGCGGGTTTGTTAATCGATTATAGCACACATGATTCCAAAAGGCAATGGATATTCAGAAGAGCTCCGCGTATCTTTTGTCTTGTTTAAAAACTTTGAAATAATTATTGTTGTGTTTAAACAGGATAACTTTGTATCTTTAAAGCATTGGGATAATTTGTTTCATAAAATATAGGTCAAGAAGGATTGAGTCGGAGTCATGTTTGTCATCCTATTGTTTAATATTTCTTGACCATTGATGGATGTTGAACAGGTTTTTGCAGATTTTTTTTTAAATAACTGTTCTCTAAGTCTTTAATCATTGAATACTGCTGTCCGCAATAAAATTGTATTTATTCGTTCTAATTAGTATATGCCAAGTTCTGTTATCAGAGTGCAGTAAAGTTTTTCAGTTATAAAAATCACTGGCTTTTATAACCCAGCAAATACTAAATCAGATTTTCGGAAATCATATTTATGTGTATATACGTTGTCACTAAACCAGGTCCAATGAAGCCTGTGTAGGCCAGGTTTGACTCAGAATCACCTCTTCATCTGTTTCTGTATCAAGCTGTACAGGGACATTAAGTTCCACAACCCGTTGTACAAGGTATTCTTGCTGGTGTTAACTATAGTATAAAAGAAAACCATGATAGGGACAGAAAATTGTTTTTCCTTGCTTGGTCGAACATAAATGTATATACCTAAAATATAAATAAAAAAACATAGCTAGAAATCAAATGTTTGTCATTTTAGCACAAGTAAAACATGTTACATGTGTGATTACAACATTTTGAAACATATCTTACATAATCAGAATAAATATAAAATTTAATCTAACCATTGAAATTCTAGTAAACTTTCATTCTATCATTTTGAGATTTCATATATTTTGAACTTGACAACTTCAACGTTGTCTACTGCAGATTTATTACACGTGGGAAAGGGTAAATTATAAACAAGATAAACAACAATCTGGGTATGCAGTGAGAGCATTGGCCACAACTATAGGCCTATGCATGTGTCTAAAAATAGAAAAACATACATTTCACCAAGTACTAAGCAGTATTTATGGTTTTTATTTGATGTGGACCTATGTTTCTACAAATGGATAAAAACGGGACACAACTTTGCAAGTCAGATTCGCTACACTGTATATTTGCCACGGTACAACGATTTATTTAAAATGTATCCCACTTTCTTTGTCTATATATATTACCTTATTGCATAATTCCAAACAGGGATGTATATGTAGTGTAGCGTAAACCCTATATTTGAATTAAAACGTATCACCCAGTGTGACCAGGCCCTTTTCTTCCATAAACATAACATCTTTATTTATTCCTAGGATTGTGTATAATTATGTTGTACGAAATTGCAGTGGTGTAAATTCCTCGAATTGACGAAATCTTTTAAAAATGTTAGTCTGAGCTAGCTCAATGTCACCTATAGCCTTCTTTGTTTATTTACAATCGGGTGGTTTAACACAGGCAATAGGTTTATGGATGAAAGAAGAATATTTATGAAAATATGTCAGTTCGAAGAATTTTTTGTATGTAGGCGATTTACTGTAAATGACGTGCGTATAGTTCACCTTGATAAGTACGATACAGACACGTTCCATATTCGGCTACTTTGTCGAACGAGTAAAAAATAGTTAATTCTCAGTTCCACGCATTCTCGTTTTCGCTGAAACTGTGTGTACACACGAAATTATGAAGTTATCTTATAATAGTAAATGTTGATTAAAAATTAAAATGCTAGACCAGGCGCAATCATTTTCAATTTGTTTGTTACGTCTGAGAGACTGCGTTTTATACATAACAAAATATGGAGGCCCCCATGAATTCTTTGCGAGATTTCATGTTCATAGGGTATAAGGAAAAAGAATGTCTCATCTGTTACCTATGAGCGAAAAAGCCCATTCATTGTTTGTGTTTCGTGTAATAAGATATTTCACAGAAAAACCGCCTTTCATACAGACGCTTAATCAGGTGACCATAACCATGCTTCTTGGAACCAGTTTTTCAAAGGTCAAGTCAATTGCAAACACTGCGAACATCGATGCTTTACAACACGTATGTTGAACTTATGCACTGATCTTTTATTTAAATAAAGACTTAAATTGGTCCGGCAAGTGCAAGGTGAGCTTTTGTGATCACATACCGTCCGTCGTCGTCGTCCTTCGTCGTCGTCGTCCGTTCACAATTTCTACAAACAACTTCTCCTCTTAAACCGATTACCCAAATTCAAAATAATTTTACATGAATGTTCCTTGGGTGCATCTCTTTCAAATTTGTTCAAAGAATTAAATTCCATGCAGAACTCTGATTGCCACGGCAACAAACAAGAGAAAATTATCTTCTTGTCCAAAAGTACAGGCCCGATTTTAAAATTATTTTGCACAAATGTTCTTTTGGGTACCCTCTACAAAGATTGTTCAAATATTTCCAATCCATTAAAATATTTTCCTGATATGTGCATTGTTAAAACCTTCAGAAATCTTCATGTCTGAAAGTACAGGGCCAAGGCCTTTGCTATTTGGTTTGTAGTATCAACTAGTTAACTTCCATCAAGATTGTTCAAATAATAGCCCTGGGGTCAAACATAACCCCTCCCCGGAGGTCACTTGTTTTTCATAGACTTGTTTTAATGAAAGTTTTACAAATCTTCTTGTCTGATAGCAGAGGGCCCATGCCTTTGATATTTGCTATGTAGCATCATCTAGTGAACCTCTATCAAAATTGTTCAAATTATAGCCCTGGGGTAAAGAATACCTCTCCTTGGGGGTCACTTGTTTTTCATAGACATGTATGAGGAAAAACTTTAAAACTCTTCTAGTCTAAAAGCAGAGGGCCAATGCTTTTGATATTGGATATGTAGCATCATCTAGTGGACCTCTACCAAGATTGTTCAAATTATAGCCCTGGGGTCAAAATGATTCTTCCGCTGGGGTCTATTGTTTTACATAGGCGCATAAAGAGAAAAAGACTTAAACAATCTTCTTGTCTAAGAGTAGAGGGCCCAAGCTTTTGATATTTGGTTTCTAGCATCACCTAGTGGACCTCTACCTAGATTGTTCAGATTATAGCCCTGGGGTAAAAATTGACCCCTCCATCGGAGTCACCTTTTTACAAAGACTTATATATTTGGGGAAAAAACTTAAAAAATCTTCTTGTCTTAAAGACATTTGGTATGCAGCAGCATCTAGTGGATCTCTACCAAACGTGTTCAAATTATAGCCCTGGGGTCATAAATGACCCCTCTCAGGGGGTCACTTGTTTAACATAGACTCATATATAGAGATATATTTTTTTAAATCTTCTTGTCTAAAAGAAGAAGACACAGGCCTTTGATAATTGGTATGTAGCATCAATGTGGACCTCTACCATGATTGTTCAAAATTATAGCCCTATGGTACAAAAGAAATGACACCCTCTCTTGGGGTCACTTGTTCTCCATAGACTCAGAGAGATTTAAAAAAAAAGTCTTCTTGTCTAAAAGAAGAGGGCCCATACCTCTGATAGTTGGTATGTTATTGGCATCATGTAGTGGCCCTTTATAAAGATTGTTCTAAGTATAGCCATGGGGTCAAAAATGACCCCGTCCCTTGTTTTACATAGTCTCATTTATGGGGGAAACCTTAAAAATCTTCTTGTCTAAAAGTAGAGGGCCCTGGCCTTTGATAGTTGGTATGTAGCATCATCTAGTGGACCTCTACCAAGATTTTTCAAATTAATAGCCTTTATTTCAAGAATTTGTTTAACATAATTATACTATAGGGGAAAACTTTCTAAAAGTTTAATATTGGAAATCTAACTTCATCTAGTGGACATCTACCAAGATTGGTCAAATTAGTATAGCCATGGTGTCAAACATGGCTCCACCCTTTGGATTACTTGTTTTACATAGATTTGTTAAGGTATAAACACTTTAAAAATATTCTCGTCCATTTGCCATGAATGATGTTTGGATGCACTTTAAGACTTTAAATTATTTTGATAGGATGATGTTTTTCATATATATGTATAGACAAAGAACAATGCGAACTTTTTAAGTTTGATTAGAAGGTGAGCGATATATGACCATCATGGTCCTCTTGTTCTAATTTTGGAATAATTTTCTACCTTTATTGGTCTTTTCTGCATTAGATCAATGCTTGTAGAAATCAACAGGGAAATGTAAATAAAAATAGCATGTTTTTTTCATGTTGTTAACCAGAGACATAAATAAAAAATGTATTTATGGCTCTGTGTTAACCTACATAAAGTGTTTCAGGCGAAATAAAAATGGCTTACCTTAAATATGTACATCGACGAGCACTTAAAATTAGCATCCATTGTGTACTATTGTTTCTGTATTGTGTCCGACTTCTGATTTCTTTAATAAATTATTCAGTATATGTTAACCATCAGCATAATTGATCTTTCTCGATAGATCAAGTGATCGATACAATGTAATTATATGTTGCAAGGGTTTTGCTTAATAATTCAGTCGATACTTTTTGGCGAACAAAGTGCTCGACCTTCTCTTTATTTTTCCATTAAATGTAATGTTTTGACAGAACAGAGTATATAATACACATAACGCAATCAAAATGCATTTACATTTCCGTTACCCTCTTACGTGGAGACGAATATAAAAATGAGGACTTTCATTGGCTGTTTCGCACTGTACAAGATTATGCCGCATCCAATCAGAAATCAATTGGTTATCTGTTAAAACGGCGAAACGGCAGTGAAAAAATCCCAGGGGTGATGTTGGTGCATAGTTGAGTTAACAACCGTTGGTCTCCGACGATGGGTTATTTGATGCGATGCCGTTATTCTGGCGCAGGCGATTGAGTGGCGTGTTATATGTCAAACTTTCTACGCTCAGAAACTTTCTTTAGAACTGACGGATTCTTACCAAATGTCATAAGAAAGGAAACATTGTATTGTTGTTTACAGTGGTCACTGGAAACCCTGGTTTCGTAGTAGCTATGTTGCGTTTCTAGTTAACGAATACTTCCGATATATTCATTGTGTCTGGGTAACGTGTTATATATACGGGGCCATTAACTTTAAAGTGTACTACACGAACATTTTCAAAACAATTTACAGCGTCAAGTACATGTATTTATAACCTTTATTTTTATCAGACACGAAGATAATTACGCGAATGTTATTATTACCTAAGGATATGACGCTGTTGTTGTATCAATAAACTAGGTGTTTGGTGACTGACCGAGCAGTCAAAATATCCCCCTTTCGACAATATTTTGCTTTACAGTCATTTGCTGTAAATGTTTCAAATATCTTTTGCACCTGGTTAGGGGTTAATCGAGTTTTATCGGCTTAATTAGCCTTTGGAATCTTATTGTGAGTGCTCAGTCAATTATTTCAGAAGTTCTAATTGTTTCTCAGAATATGCATTTGGGTCTATATAACATAGTTGACTTGTTTAAGTACTATGCATCCGCACTATATGATCAAGATCTTTACTGTTTCTGTTTACATATTATTTACATACGAGTGTTATAAGTTTATTTCAACATATGAATCCTCTGGTGAGACGAAGTCGGGCCCCGGTAGCTCAGTCGGTAGCGACCAGGGTTGTCAATCAATTTTAAAAGCATTTGGTATTACCCGGTAATGGATTGAACCCGCGACATCTCGCACATGAGCGGACGCTTTACCACCACCGAGGCGGTAAATCACGTATACGGCACATTCACACTTCGAGTGACATAGTCGCGGAAGCTTTGTTGGTAACGGCGAGTACTATCCATCCGGGTGTCGGGAGTTCGAATCCCGGCTCAGTAGTTCGTATGCTGCCTATAAACTGTCAGTGTATGTAGAATTGCAGCCAGTTGCTTGTGAATTATGTGTTGAGTACTTAAGCGAGAGAGTCAGAAAAACATGATAAGGTGAAGTGACAGCCATAATATATAGCCAATACACGCCAGTCAGTGTTCAAATCACGAGGTAAATTACATGGAATAATGTTTTAAACAATACTATTGTCTTTCACAATATGAGCCTTCCACGAGAAAACCAACAGTGTGGGTTCTGCGTAGGCTGATCTAGGTCGATACATTACGCAGATACTGTTGGTTTTCTCGCTGGACGGCTCATATATATTTCCTGTTTCATCGCCTCTCATTTACAAAATGTTTAATTGTTAACATTGTATAAGATGACAAACAGGCGATTTGAGCCCATAGGTGGGATAACGCACAATTAGGCTTTTGTGAAAAGTGTAAATCCAGAAACAGACTATGCTTCCACACAGTCTGATCAGGTCTGAACTTGCAGTGTTCAGAAAGGTCAACGTGTACGCATGGATGGGCTCCCTTGGTGACCGTGGTCACTTGAATGTGTGTGAATGAACTTAAAAGTAGGTAGATCAGCTTTTCCATCGTGATTCTATCTTTTCCAAACGAAATCGAAAATTGCATATAACATCCATTTATGACTTATGCAAAATACAATTATAATCCTTCTTGCCGGCTCATGTACACATATATATGCTCACCAAACAGTTAATACTACATGGGAAGGGTACACACAATAAAATAAATCATCATCAAAAACACATGAACACACAAAAACATAATAATTACAAACACGACATAGCAACTTAAGGTATATATGGTGTTAGGCTTTTAGTAGGATTGTTCTCGATTTGCTGACTGTTCCAAAATGTGTTATTTCAGCTTTAGAGCTTCAATCGGGGTCATAAGTGCTTAGTCTTTATTGTTCGTTGTTCATTCAATGCAACACATACATTTATAAACATTTATACGTATAGTGCACTTCCAAACTATTTGGAAATTACAAGATATAACAGGTAAACTAAACTTAATTGCGAAGACTGCGACGGGAATTCGCTAAAGTACCGTATCTACTTATCTTCGAATGTATTGGTTCGAAGAACTTATTCAAGTGTCCGCGGTCAATTGTTTTTTTCACAAATGATCCAGTACACGAGAACATGTATAAGTTGAAATTTATGAACAGTGTAGGTTCAGATCATCTTGTCCACCTCATCAGATCAGTCTTAACATAGTCTACACAAGTTGAGAGAATATTTTAACAAGTGTGTGTAAGTAGTATGTGAACGGTGTAGATCTGTATCTGTATTGTTCTCAAAAACCAACTTGTACCGTTTCTCATCATATCGCGGCACTGACTAAACTATCATTTGAAATGTAGTATCGAAGGGAGATAACTGGAACTATCTGGGACGAATAAACATACAATGAGTTCCCATAATCAAACTTGAAAACTTTCTATGAACTATGAAGCAAATATATCCGTTCAAGTCTGTGGAGTGGTCAAAAAGTCGTTTGTATAAGGATATAAGTATAATGTCATTCATACACCTCTGTTCAAGGAACGGTTTATTTTAATAACGTCTCCATGAATCGAAAGTCCGATCAACCGTCTCTCCGTGCAGTCGGCTCCTGGTTAACCCTTCCCACGTACACAAACATATTTGAAATATCTAGGCAAACTATGGGGTACCTCTAGAAAGAAGGTATCATTAGTGAATGGAGTTGGAAACATTGTGGCAAAGTAAGATATGCCTATTACTTAATTTTTACCACAGTGTTTTCCAAATGTCAGTACTTTGTCGTCAATTGACGATTCAACATGTGGGAAACGGGCTAACGGAATGAGAGAATCACGAGGAATAGGATTAATGATGTTCTCCAAGTAGTTCTACCTGCAAAATGGTACTTATAATATTAATGATATTTATAATATTAATGATATTTATAATATTAATGATATGTATAATAATATTAATAAATTGATAATAACAATTAATTACATATTAACAACAATTAATAACAATTAATAACAATGTTACATAATAATAATAATCATAAAAAATAAAAATAAAAAATAATGATAAAACGTGGGAGACAGTGGTGCAGAGGTAGAGCGTCGGCCTCTCGTATCAAAGGTCCCTGGTTCTAGTCCCGTGATGAGTCTTGACTTTGGGATTTTCCAAACAAACGGCTTAAAGCTTGTTTCGCAATCGATGTAAAATAAATAAGTTTAAATTAATGATAAAACAATTGATAATTATGATGATAATAATAATACATGTAATAATAAGAAGAAGAATAATTATTAAATAAATAAAAAAAATAAAAACAAACAGTAGGAATACCCTCACAGTATAATGCTTTTTGCGATGCATGGGACTATTCAGGCTGTAAACTTTCGTTGAAATCTGCCAAAAGGTTTAAAGGAGTTAAACTCTAAAACGAGTTAAAGGGTCATAACTGTGCATTAATGATGGAAAACTAAGTGCGTCTTGTGATTGACTTTTTTCCCCGGCCGTATTTTTATGCTTCCCCAGAATGTATGGGGAAAAAAAGAAGCAAAACATATTCTTAAGCAGTTACAAATAATGTTGCCCACATGTTTCATTTTTCTACTCACGTAATTTAAAATGTGACGATTATGTCAAAACTGAATTTTGATTTTTAAACTTACCTTTTGCTAAACCAGACGTCCCTCCTGAAATATGTTTTTTCTTAAAGTTAATAACAAGAAAAAAACCCATAACGAGTTAGTAATATTATGCATGGATATAGATAGAATCAATTAAGGGAAAATGGAAAATGTTACCAACATACCACAAACATCAAAGTCAAATAGCGGCACAATCGTCAAAGTGAGATGACATAAGTTCATGTTTAACCATGAACAACCCTTTATTTTGAAATTGTTGCTAAGTCACAATTTCAATTCAATTAGCCATTTAAAACATCCTTGATATCGTTTTGCATGAGTTTGAGAGAAGAACAACATATTTCATGGTTCGTGAATCCATTCATAACGCCTTTGAGAGTAGTTCAAAACTGTATACATGTTACCTTGATGTAAAACAGACGTTTGATAACGTGAACCGCGACCTACTGTTGAAGAAATTATATCAAAATGGTATGGACAAAAGGTTTATCAAAATTATCCGAAATCTATTGACAGATAGTTTTAGTCGTGTCAGATCAGACGGCGTTATATCAGACTGGTTCCCGATCAGGAAAGGGGCGAGACAAGGACAAATAATCAGTGCATTAATGTACTTGGTATATATCGATGAACTTATGAATAAATTAGACGCCAGTGTTGACTGCTTTAAACTAAACTGTATCAAATATGGTTGTCCTACTGTTGCCGACGACATGATGCTCACGTCATTAACAAAAAACGGTCTACAGAGACGTATTGATATGTGTTTTGAAAACTCTATAAATAATAAATACTCATACAATTCCTTAAAATGTAAGGTAAATGTGTATAATGAAAGTCATTTTGATTATGAACACAGTCAGCGTAAATGGACTTTAGGGATGAACAGTGTTAAAGAGGGAGATAGTTTTCTTCATTTAGGTGTCATCAATGACAAAACATGTCGCTTGATCAATCAGTGCAAGAGTGTTGTTTAAAATTACGACAAACATATTTTAGTTTAAATGACTGTGGCATAAGTCGTGAATGCATGCATCTGCGCATTTATGAAACGGTAGTTGTATCGAAAGCGCTTATGGGAGTGAGCTATGGAATTGTTTAAGTGCAACACATCTGCAAAACCTCGAACGTGCACATAAACAATGTATCAAGCATATTCAGAGAGTGCCACGCTCAACACCGTCCGTTATAGCTATGAGTTGTCTAGCCATTATGCCATTATAATGTTATATTGATAACAGGAAATTAACCCTTTTCGGTCAGCTCTGTATGTTAGATACAGAAAAACGTATTAAAAGTATGTTCACATTTAGGCTTCAATCCTTCATGAACAGACCGAGCAAAATAGGCGGGTTTATGCCGGATATATGCCGCATTTAAGGTGAATACGGCTTAACCTGAGTGTTATTGGATTATCTTTCTCACTCAACCTTCCCAAGCAGTGCCTTAATTGTGAAGGAAACTAGTGAAACAATCTGTAACGCATGCCGTGGAGAAACGGATGTTTTCAAACATTGAATGCAATCCTATGCAATATAAGTAACTTAAACTATTTTCACAGTGAATTTATACCATGTAACATACATGGTACTTCAGTAGAAATTGTTTCTAGACTGTTTTCCAGAAAGTATGATATTTATTGTCCTCAGTGTAAGACAAATACTTATTGTGAAGTAACGCACTTGTTTAACATATACGTGAAGAACTGTGGGAAACATTGTTATCTGCATTGGGAGAAAACAATGTCCTTATGCTTACCAGCATGGCTCCCCAAGAACAAATTCTGCAGCTATTAAATGGATGTTTGTGTTCACTCTCAGTGATGAATCGAGAGTCGTTTATGCTTCAAACGGTGTATAAGATATATCCATAAACTAGCCAAATGCTCTTTGCATTCATGACTAATCTGTGTAAATATACTCATATATATATATATTTAATTAGGCTGATATATGCATACTGTATTGTTTGATTTCACTAATATTCTTTTTTGTCACATGTCTATTTTATGTTTGTATTGTTTTGTCTTTCCTATAATTTGTATGTATGTAACACACTCCCTTATTGGAG
>JAUELF010190407.1:0-14401 GCA_031471495.1 Clinocardium nuttallii | reverse complement strand
ACCAAACTACTATTTGGTCTTCCTTGGTCTTGATCTGACAAGGGAGATAATATAATTATCACTAATGTCTCCCATTAATGCACAGGCGGTCATTCTCCCCTTCAACAGTTTGCCTATACATGTATTTTATTAATTGAACAATTATCGGATTTCCATTAAAAATATTTAATTTGCAATTGTTTTGTGTTTAACAGTTTACCTTATTAACAGATTGCCTATAATTACAGACGGTCATTAAACAATTAAATGAATTAATTTCATTGATGTTCGGACTTAAAACAGATAAAGAATTTCAACTTGAAATGCAAACAGTTAATGAAGAATCATATATTAATACAGTCACGTATCTTTCAATTCAATACTATAATTGCAATCATGGAATTCATAGCAAGCACTCATTAGACTTTCGAAGTAATTTATAGATGAAGTGAAGTAGCTTTGTTTCCCTGTGCTTATTTCATAGTATGTGCTATTCCGTGTGTTTATTTCAAGAAATATACTTGTAAAAATGTGATTAGGTGATGTTCTTCTTTATCATATTTTTGTTTTGTTTTTACCATTCGACAATATTCATCTCACGGCTTAAGAAAATATTGAAACAGAAGGAGTAATTGCTCTAAACTAGCAATATCTCCTTTTCTGACAACATTTTCTACTTTGTTATCAGCCTTGGTATTGTCTTGGAGGGGAAAATGTCCCCTTCCATCAATTAGTTGAAGGGGAGAATGTCCGCCATATAAAAACTGATGAAGGGGAGAATGTCCGCCTATGCACTTATTGATTAGGGGGAGAATGTCCGGAGTGGCAAATGACCAGTTACCAGTGATTGCTACAAAACATGTGGGGAAAAGAAAAACAAAAAACATTTGAGCCTAATCACTTAACCCTTTCCCTCATACGACAATATTGCAGCAGACGACTTGAAACATATTTTGTCAAAAACTGGAAAGTCTCTATAATTGAAAGGATAACCTATGACTAAAAGTGGAAAACATTGTGGCAAAAGGAGAAATTGCACATTTTGAGCAATTTCTACTTTTGTAACTATGTTTTCAAAAAGCTGTCTGCAGCAGAGGCATCAGAAAGCGTCTATATGAGGGAAAGGGTTAAGATACAATGGGGCTGGCAATCTTTTCTAACATCATCTTGATTGATGATGAATTTAACAAGAGGTATATTTTTTTGCCATTGTACAATTACGTATCAATGCCTGTAACACAAATAGACTATTTGTATAGAACATCAATGAAAATAACCAGAACACATTCACAAACAATTGAGCATATGAGTCACAAAGCACAAAAACCGACCTTCTGGATATTGCAAAAACAGAAAAAAAATCCAGATCCACATGCCTCTTTTGCGCAGTCAGATCAGGATCTTTCATGTTTGCCATTTAGTTATACTTGTATGTCTTCAGAGAAAGGGTTAGATCCAAGACAAACTATTCCGGTGACTTCAAAACCTCTGATGAAAATTAATGTTTGCCTGACGAGACTCATACATATAACATATTAATAACTATAAAGATTTTAACCCTTTTCTACAAATAGACATTTAACAACAGCTCGACAAAAGACTATTCTTTAAAACATTGTTGCAAAAGGAAGAAATATCATTTAATAGAGGATAAAAATATTTGCAATTTGTTTTAAGTGGGAAAGGGTTAAAACTGTATTGCATCTTGACATAACCATTTGACATTTTTTCCCTCATGCTTTTTAACATCTGCAGCACATGACGTTTCAAAACATTGTTAATTAAGAAATTGCTCATGAAAAGCATTTTTTTCCTTTTTCCGAAATGTTATCAACATAACATCAAAATTTCAATTTAAATTTTTCATTATTTACCAGAGATATTTTCAAACCAGAGGTAAAATAAAACAAATCAGCTAAATCATGGACACTTATAAAACACAAGTGCTCAAAGAAGCTCATGTCCTCACTGCTAATACCACTCAGTAAGAAAGAAGCTCATGTTCTCACTGCTAATACCACTCAGTGTGAAAGAAGCTCATGTCCTCACTGCTAATATCACTCAGTGTGACAGATGGACAGACAAATGAGAAGTGATTCCTATATTAAGGTTTGCGACACAGAAAGAACACAAAGTATCCATGGAAACTGAATAGACTAGAACATGAGAAAATGAACACTTCAAACAAGTTAGGATTTACCTTCCCCAAAATCTGTTGTATTTCTTTGGACAGAGAGCTTTTAGAACTGGCTCTAGATAACTGCAAAACATTTACTGGAACTAAAGCTAGCTGTATATTTCCTTTCCCGTTTAATTATATGCTACATCACATGAAAGCGGGACATTAAGTTTCTAAATTAATGTTGATAAACATTCAATTTCAAGACTTGTATTATTGATGTCCAGTCATAATAGGTTTTCAAAAGCATCCTGGGTGGAGAACAGATGCAAGATCTTTGCTTGGTGTAAATTCTCATAAACTCTGTTTCAGAGTGACATGGCCAAAATGATTCTCTAATTTGAAGACCGTAAACTTTTGTATAGTATATTCAAAGATTTGTTGGGGAAGTCTTTATGTAAATTGATAAAATGTCCTTTAATTATTTCCTTTCTTGCTTCAGACATCTTTCGGAACATTCCCTGAAGAAAACTTAAGAAATAATTGTAGGAAAAGCAGATTTGGACAAATAATTTCCTTTCCACCAATGTTATATAGGATGTACTTCAAACTAATATTTTTTACTTTATTATATTTTGAATTATTTTCTACATATTTTTCAATTTAAAGGAATCTTCTGTGTAATTTAATTCAAAGAGATAGATTACAAATAATGTTCAGTGCTTCTCCTATAGAGATCATTTAACTTTTTGAAACATTTTGAGAGATATCACTTTGAAAAGTTGAGTGAAAAGAAAGTAGTCATCAGTTTCAAAACAAATTATTTGCAAAATCAGAAGATCTGTTAATCTCAAAGATTTTTTTTCTTCATATATAATAAATGTAGTGTCTTGCAAGATTATGAATTATATATACATGTACATGCTCATTTAGCATCTATACAACAAATATGAAGCAGACGACTTTGAAAACATATTGACAAAAACATGAAAAATCACCATAAATGATTTTAAAAAGTGGTCTGCTGCAGAGGCATCAGTAAGCATCTGTATATGGGAAAGCAAGCTTTGAGATACTAGATAGTAGACTTATACATGTACTCTGTTAACTGCAGTTGGATAAAGTACTTGACCCGGCAGTGTGGTACCCTTTCCCACATGAATTTTAATGTCTCTGCATGCAACAGTTAACTTTTTAAACCTGGTTGACGAAAAAAGAGAAATTGCTAATGGCGGGAATTTCTTCTTTTGCCACAATGTTTTTTTCATTAATGATATTTTCATTTTTAGAGATTTTGCATATAAGACCCACCACACATGGTTAAATACATGGTTAAACATAGTTGTTATACACATTACCTATCTCTCTGCATACATTTTACAACACATCAAAAAACAATTTTTCCTAATTCCTGAAAATCAAACAGTTAGTTCTCTAAACAAGCATATAATGTTAAATGTACGAGCACCCTACAGTCAAACAGGGACACAATTTGTCAAGATACAAGAGCGTTTAAAGAAACAAATGTATCATTTACCAACACAAACATTCTGACAAAGTTTCAACATGCTCAAATTAACTAGATGCCCACAGGCAACACGTCAAGCCCGCTCAAAAGGTTTCATCACAGACATAGAACTATTCAATGCAATTGCAACAAAGACTGACTAAGAGTTGACCTGATAGCAGTTAATTATTGGCCTTCTGTGATACCATAGTGGTTAATAAAATGTCAAAAGTACAATAATCCAACATTTATTTTTCATTTTTAAAATACCATATTATTCTGAAGTTTAAAATATATCACTTTTAGAATGTTTTGTGTATGAAAGGTTCAAGCATTTTTAACCTAGGAATTTTTTTCCCAACTGACACAATGTATTGAAATTTTATTTTGGTCGCACACAGTATTATTCAATTCCTCTCCTTCAATTGGAAGAATTTCCACCCAAAAGTTTGTATTTCTGTAAATTTGTCAAACACCAAGATAAAATGAAAGTGACATATTTAATTGTTGTCTCGAAGACAATCAATTGTCGAAATGTTTATCATTAAAATTTGTGACCTTGACCTTCCATGTAGACCAGGGTCTTCATTTGAAACGCTTTCTGATCACGATGTTACTTAGGAATCCTATGATGTATGGTTGAAATGTGGGCCGGACAAGGTTTGCTTTATTGGGGTTTTATGTTGTTTCAACATTATTTCAGTTATATCACGGCAACAATTCACATATTCATGATCCCTGGGTAAACAAACCAGTACTAGGCTAGTCAAACATTTCTCATTTAACCTTTAAATTTTACCTTGACCTTGTAAGAACAGGCCTTGTCTTGTGCGCCACATGTCACCTCATCATAGTGAACATGTGTGTGTAGTAACTTTGGAATAATATGATGCATGGTTTCTCAGCTTGACCTTTGACTTTAAAGTGTGACCTTGACCTTCGAGGTACAGGCCTGGGTCTTGTGCACAACACTTCACCGCATCATGGTGGACATGGTTGAGATGTGGGCCTGATAAGGTAATTCATTTTGACATTTGACCTATAAGTGTGACCTTGACATTTGTTGCACAGGCCTGGGTTTTGTGCTTGACATGCCACCTCATCATGGTGAACATGTAATATTTCCAATCAGCAGTTCCAAAAATTTAGAGAGAAAAAAAAGAAACAAGCAAGAAAATATAAACAAGAGGGCCAAGATGACCCTAAATCCATCACCTGAATGATAGTAAATTAGTAGCAAATATTTAACTGCAAATATCTGGGAAAATTTCATCAGGAGTGCAAATGAAACTGCAAGGAGTGGACACTGTTAAAGAAATAGCTCATCAGTAAAATCCATTTGTATCTTGAAATCTAACAACAACTTAAATAATAATTGAATCATAAAGTTTTTGTCATTTTGTGCCTTTCCTGATGCCGCCTTGCTGCCCTGTTTGTCAACTAAATCAATATGGCTTGAACAGATTTTGTAGAGGGTCAATTCTGCTTATCCTGTAACCAGACCAGCAGATTAGGGATGAAAAGGATTTTAAAGTTTTGGTATTTTTCTCAATTTCTGATGCCACAACAACCAAAGTTCTACACAGAATGTAAGTCTTTGATCAATTTTGAAAGAAGACCAACAAAGGAACATTCCTGACAGGTTAAGTTGAAATTGTTCGAGTGGAATGGTAGGAGTTGTCATTTGTAGCTAGAAGTTCAATTTACCCCTTTTGTGATGAGGCCTGGTTGCTATGATTTTGTAACCAATCAATACAGCTTGAACAAATCAAGTAGAGAATCACTTAACTATATATATAAGATTCGTATTAAATTTTCTTAATAACAGACTAGGACTTTTAAACAAGAGGGCCATGATAGCCCTGGGTCGCTCACCTAATTTTTTTATCTTTTCACTTTAGCCATATAAAGGCGGCTGAACAATCAATTTTGCTTGTAGGAATCTGATAGAGGGTAACCTTCAGAACATTTCTAGTAAATTCTTTGTAAATCGGCCTGACACTTTCGGAGGAAATTTATTAGTTTTCACTATACCCATATAAGGCAAATTAGCCCCGCCCCGTGGCGGCCATGTTTTGTGACCAATCAACATGGCTTGAAGGAATCTGATAGTGGGTCACTTAATTAACCCTTTCCTTCATACAGACGCTTTTTGACGCCTCTGCAGCAGACAGTTTTTTGAAAACAGTGACAAAAGTAAAATATTTTTCAAATTGTTGTATGATGGAAAGGGTTTTTTAAAGGAACATTTCTACAAACATTATTTGTAAATCAGCCAGACACTTTTGGAGGAAAAGATTTTTTAAAGTTTTCACTATAGCCATATTTAAGGCAAAAAAGTATTTTTGTGAAGTTTCATCTCAATTGACCCACTGGTTACTAAGGAGAAGAAGTTGACGCAAGACAGACACAAGGGCGATCACAATAATTCACCATGCTCAGGTGAGCTTTAAAAATGGAACTTCCAAATTTTGTCATTTTGCCCCTTTTCTGATGCCCCATGACTGCCAAGTTTTTCAACAAATCTGTATGCCTTGAACAATCTTTGAAGAGGGTCACCCAAGGAACCTTTCTACCAAATTATTTTGGCATCTGAAAAGCAGATTCAGAGGAGAAGATTTTCAAAGTTTGAACCTTTTGCCGCCTTTCTGATGCTGCACCAACCAAATTTCTCAATGGAATTTAAATCATTGAACAATTTTGAAAGAGGTCCACCAAAGGAACCTTCCTGTGAAGTTTGGTTGAAATTAGTCCTGTGGTTAAGATGGAGATGATGTTTAAAGCTAAAAGTTAACGACAGACGAAGGTTGGACAACGGACAGAGAGTGATCAGAATAGATCACCTTCAGTCTTTGGATCTGGTGATCTAACAAAACAATTAAATCCTTTACACGCAAGGGTCTATTCATGGAGAAAGCAAGCCTCCAGGTTTATCCAGGTACAGTTATTTCCCAAAGTATTCGTAAACCAGTCCTAGCTTTATTTATGTAGCCTCGTTCTAAATAGATTTATACCGAAGATTGATGTTGTTTGGTCAGAATTGAACTAAACAATTCGCCATATATCCTATTCTGAAGGTATTTTTTTGAAATTCCGACAGGCGCACAATCCAAAATGGTGGGTGTCAAATTATATGTATGCAATTCCGACTCAATTTTGTTAAAGTACATTCTTATGTCTAAGCGTAGAGACTATTGTGTATTTAAATTACTGGATTACATAAATGTAAATTCGGCTGTGCATTTTAAGACAGCAAATCAACAAAGCAGCACACTGTTCAGTAATTTATAATACTACGACTTTTTCCACAATTTAAACATATTAAAGAAAGTTGTATTTGAGTTCAGGCAAGTAAATTTTCAAAGTTCTGGTCCAACTGGGCAAGGTAGGTTCAAAAGTTATTGCTGAGGCCTGTACCAGCAAGCCTCTATTCATTGAAACTTTACAATCAACGCTTAATATTTGGGTCTATACTGTAGTAGCCCTTCTTTTGTAGCATTTATACTAGGCTACACTAGTGAAACATTTTTATGTCTATTTCATTAAAGATATTATCCCAATACACATTCTGTCCAAATTTGGTAATGATTGGAAAAAGGCTTCTTAGGTTATTCAGCTGACAACATACTGGAAACCACCTGCTCGCCTCGCAAGTAAAACTATAATATGTTCCTTTTTTTTTTCAAAACAGGTATATCAAAAGGTTAGTTACAGAACTAACAACTCAAAAAATTACCCCACAAAATATCTCTCTTAGAAAACATGAAAAACGATTCTTATTTAAAGATCTGCTGATGCTATCAACGCCCTAGCATCATTTTCCTGAATGACTTACATTTTCTGAAGGAGGAGGAAATGACAGGTCTCCCCGACTGTGTGATGAGGTCACTTTATGGTCCCCTGCAGTTGACTTTTCCTCTGGTATAGATTCAGTTGTTTGGGAACCTGTCACTGAAGATGATGCATCTAAAAAGAAGAGAAAGAAATTTTATCTTTATCTTTTTTTTATTTATATATTAAATCTGTAATTAGCACAAATAGAGATATGGTTATTGTACACTGCACTGCCTCTCATTGTGCTTTACCATTGTATGAAATTTTATTAAATCCTTTAGTTTTAAAGTTATTCTCCAGCCAAGAAAACGGTAAGAAAGGGCAATGAAAGTTATTCTTCAGACAAAACACAAGATGACCATGATGGCCCTTTATCGCTCACCTGATCTAATAGAACTTCGATAGTTTTCAAGGTTCTTACTCTATACATGTAAGAAAAGCAAGCAACCGCCCTGGTAGCCATGTTTTTGAACCGATCAATACAAATTGAACAAACTTGGCAGAGGGTCACACAAGGAACTTTTGTGCCAAATTATTTTCAAATCGTGCCAGTGATTTTGTACAAAAAGATTTTTTTCACTACATTATTTATAAGCAAAACAAGCCCCGACCCCTGATGGCCATGTTTTCATCGGATCAGAATAATTTAAACAATCTTGATAAAGGGTCGGTCATAGGAACATTTGTGCCAAATCGTCTTTAAATAAGGCCAGTACTTTTGAACAGAAAGTTTTAACAATGCACATACGGTCACCTCATTTTTTTCTTCTTCACTTTAGCCATGAAAGCCCCGCCTCCTGGCGTCCGTAATTTCTGACCAATCCACTTGGTTTGAAGGAATCTAATTTCTAGTAAATTATTTGAAAATTGGACTGACACTTTCAGGAGAAGATTTTTTAAGTTTTCACTATAGCAAAATAGCTCTAGGTGAGCTAAAATTTAAGAAAGGCCAATAACTCGGTAATTTGCTCAAATAGAGTAATGGTTCTTGTACACTGCACTGCCTCTCATTGGGCTATACTATTGTATGAATTTTTATTAGATTCCATCAAGTAATTATCAAGTTATTCTCCGGAAAAGAAAAACTAACAAAGAGCAATAACTCTGTAATTACCAGAAATATAGTTATGGTTCCTGTACACTGCACTTCTTCTCACTGTGTTTTATCATCGTATGAAGTTTGATTAAATTCCATCCAGTAGTTTTCAAGTTTTGCTGCAGACAACGGAAATTGCAACAGACCGACCGACCACAGGGCGACTCTTTTATACCCCCTTCAAACTTTGCTTGTCGGGGGTATAAAAAGGTTTATTACATCTCCCAAACACTTACCATAATTGCCACTAGGGTTAAATATAGCCGGGGCTGAATGAACACTGGGTAATGGAGAAAAGAGATTGGTAGGGACTTGTTGATTGCTGACGGGTTTTGGATTCAAAACATCTACATACGAACCTCTAGTACCTGCGAGGGAAAATATACATTTAACCATTTCCTAAATGTATTAAATCTGTAGCAAACAATGTTGAAATCATGTATGCAAGAATGTAGCAAATCTCAATAAATGGAAGTTTAATTAATGAATAGAGTTGAGAAATGTGGCAAAAGAATAATTTGTATATTATGAGCCAAGAGGACCATGATGGTCTTAAACAGCTCACTTGATTTAACAGAAATTAAAATAGTTTTCATTGGTCTTACTCTATGCATACAAGAAAACTTCACCTATATCGCTAACCTGATTTTATAGAAAACAAGCAACCCCCTGGTGGATCAGAATGAATTGAACATCCTTGGCAGAGGATCACACAAGGAACATTTGGCCAAATTATTTTCAAATTGGGCCAGTGATATGGAATAAAAAGATTTTTTTAAGTTTTCACTATATTACATATAAGGAAAATAAGCCCTGCCTCCTGGCGGCAATGTTTTTCATCAGATTGGAATAATTTCAACAATCTTGGTAAAAGGTCACCCAAGGAACATTTTTGCCAAATTGTCTTTAAATCAGGCCAGTACTTTTGAACAGAAAGTTTTAACAATGCATATACAAGAGGGCCATGATGGCCCTGGATCTCTCACCTTGGTAGAGGGTCATCCAAGGAACATTTATGCCAAATCAGGCAGGTACTTTTGGACAGGTAGATTTTTAAAGTTTTAACAATGCACATATAAGAAAAACAAGCCCCGCCCATGGTGGCCAGAATAAATTAAACAACCTTGACAGAGGGTCACACAAGGAACATTTGTGCAAAATTATATTCAAATTGGGCCAGTGATATAGTACAAGAAGATTCTTTTAAGTTTTCTCTATATAACATTATATTTTATTATACCTCATTTTCATTGTCCATATAAAACTCCCATTGACAAAAAGTTGCTATTTTTACTGTCTAGACAATTGTACCACGTGACCATGCAACAGTTTTTGTACTGTCTCACGGCGGTATGCAAATTTCTGTACTGTCTCACGGTCGTATGCAAATTTTATTTCTGGCAGGTAGGAATATTTATGTTAATGAAACTCATTTAAACTAGACATGTAGAGCGCTCTCTGTTGTACGTTAGATAATTTAAACATATTCGGTCAGGTGATATAGTACTTGTCGATAAATTGTACTCGAATATGCAAGACCATATTCGCTTAACACAGGGACACTGTATACATTGATATAGTGTCCCTGCTTAACATTAACATTAATTAGCGCCCGAGTTCTCCATAGACAGCGGCATTATTTCCAAAATTCTCTGGGCTTTGAAAATCTTAATTTTGCCAATTGCTTCCACTGTTTCAATATCAATTTACGCTTTATTATTTTAACTTTATCTTTTCAAATATGGAGTTTCTATATGTTGGCATAATGGATTCGGTATATTCACGTACATGAGCACTACTCGAAATATCACTCGAAATAGTAACATAGTAAAACTGTAATAACATATGATACATATCTCGTAGATTTGAAACAGGACATTTCTCCTTTTCTTACAAAAGTTAACCAATTGAATTGAATTGTTGTAGGCATCACCAGGATTGATTACTTTAAAGCCCGAAAACGCCTCATCATCTTCGAGTTCACATGTCGATCATGCCGTTCAACTGAGGCAACACAGGACACCCCATCAGGCAACACTATAGCAGAGGTCTGTATAACTAACATGTCGATCGCTTAATGTTAAGTTTAAGTTATACAATAGTCAAATGACTACACAAGAAAGAAAAAAAATAGAAGGGATGAGGTATTGGTAATGGTATTGGTATTGTTGATTACTGTTAAGTCTAAAGAAATAAGACATCAAAAACAATTGATATTTCCATGAACGTATCTGTCTATACACAAGATGAAATTAAATATAAATACATTGGATACATATATATGCCAAGTAGGTATTATGATATTTTAATGAACGTATCTTAATGTCAAATTTCAGGCACCGTCAAGAGATAGCGCTCAGTACGACATCCGTCCACAACTTGAATACTACATATGTTGTAGCACCAGCAGATACCTCGGGCCAATTTGAAGATGACATGGATGTTATAGTCATGTTGTAACATCATCCGATACCTTTGGTCACGTTGAAAAGGGCATGGACATTAGTCACGTTAGCGCTTTTGACGTGACTAGATACTCGTTGAATCCTTCAAGATGGACTTTGAGTCAGGTACTATGATTACTTAATTAAATTAAGCCTAGTTATTGCATTGGTTGCCGCTCAATGAAAAAAAAAGAAGATATTTTTTAGGTTTTCAAAATATCTCCTAAAAGAATATACAAAGTTCGGCAATTAATTGATATTCTTGTTGACAAGTAGATTATACATAGATCTTAATATAATTTGTATCTTTTTTCAGCTTCGTTTGTGGCAGGCCCTGAGGGAAGTGTATCTGACTTCCAAACAACGACACAGAAGGTATATATTTCTGGAATTGATATATAAAATGAATACTAAAACACAACGATGCACGAAATAAATCGCCTAGTAAGAAGAACATTTAATTTAATGAGCAGATTTAATACAATGTGGGACAATTCAACTGACTTTATTGTGATATGTGGTTTATTTGGAAAGTCTGGACAAAATTTAATAAAGATAAAATAAAGGTATAATAAGCAATTAAATATATTGTGTTTGAAGTTTTACTAATTGTACGTCTAAACGCGAAGGCGGGTCGGGGGGCTTTCCCCATGTACGTCCTTGTGAATCTTCTACAGAACGAAGCGAAGCTAATTAACATCCACATGCATCTAGTCCTAGATTATGGAATCGGACGTCGGAGAAGAAAGGCATACCGCGCTATGGACGTTTCCATTTTCCAACTCTGGGACGAGAATGACGACCACGAGATTGTCTGCGAAGACTTTTTAAAAAAGATAAGAGATATCTATGGAAGTTGAAGTTTTGTTATTGTATATATATGTGCATACTTTGTCTGTGTTACTATTACATTTGTTCACTGTTAACAAATATAATTGAATTGTTGAATAAAATTGAATTGTTGAATAAAATTGAATGTTGAATAAAATTGAATTGTTGAATAGTTGAATGAAATTGAATTGAATTGAATTGAATTGGTTGTTAAATAACAAAATGTTTTCAAAGTCAATATTTATCATTTAAATACTCTGTGTATAACACTTATACCATGAATTCACACCTATTAACAAACCGATAATGGGGTTGACTAAAAGTGGGATCGAAAAGTCTTAAGAAACTGATGTCGAGAGTTCTTGGGGCCGAGAGTCTGGCTCCCATTTATGTCATCATCACTAAGAGAAATCATTAATACACAATACCCGTAATTAAATAAATCAAACCTAGAGCTGATTACTAATCCTTACCTCTAATGACGTGGTTCTCCGATTACACCATGCTTGAGTTGCCATTCACGCCATACCCACATCGATTGTAAAATTTACATAAACTGATTGAAAACATCCGGAGGTGTGTCTATCCGGATATTGCATCATTGGTTTGTCAATTTGCCATTTTAGGTTACAATACACTAAATAAATTCCTTTCTTTGTTTCCATGTAAATCGACCGGTTTCAGCCATCACTTGTCACACTTTCTCAGGTTTATTTAGGGACTTATGTAGATCAAAATGTCGGCGGATGTATTTAGCGTAATTTGACCTAACTAGGTATTTCTAACTAGGTATGTGTTTATCTAACTAGGTATATGTTTATCTAACTAGGTATGTGTTTAACTAACTAAGTATGTGTTTAACTAACTAGGTATATGTTTATCTAACTAGGTATGCGTTTATCTAACTAGGTATGCGTTTATCTAACTAGGTATATGTTTATTTAACTAGGTATGCGTTTATCTAACTAGGTATATGTTTATCCAACTAGGTATGCGTTTATCTAACTAGGTATGTGTTTATGTAATTAGGTGTATGTTTATCTATTCTAACTAGGTATGCGTTTATCTAACTAGGTATGTGTGTACTGGTCAGTGTTACTACTTTCCCACTTCGACTAGTGTAGACCATTGCAATGCAACATACATGTCTAGTCTAGACACATTTATTCAGTAATGTAGGCATACGGCCCGTTATTCATGTCTATAATAAATTTGAGTAACATCGTAAAAATATATTCAATTATATACATAGTTAGTGTATGATATCTGTTCTATTATTCAAGTAGACTGCTGTTCAATTAAACGTGATTTGTTGTTTTAAATGCTTCAATAAGATATTTTATCAGTGAGTATGTTGTTCTACATTCACCAATTATGCCATAAGACACCAGTCGAGTTGGGTATGAATTAGTCAAGCCTTCCCTTAGTACATTGTAAAAAGACGAATGACGCTAGAGATTTTGACATTTTAGACAAAAGCTGGTCTGGGGTTAAAACGAAAGTCCTCCGTGTTACCGACTGACAAATGCGTCTGCATGTGCGAAAGGTTGAGGTACAATTAAACCACTAATTGCCATTGCTAACTACCGTTGATGCAAACTAATTTTAAGTCACTTTCTCAAAGACAATTATTTTCACGTTTAAGTCTACACATATTAAACAGCTAAAAGACACTATCGGTGGCGAGGTGGTATAGCTTTCGCATTGGGAGGTCGCGGGTGCAATCCTCGTTCGGATCATGCAACATACTTTAAAAATGGTACCATAGCTTTCCCTCCTAGGTTACTTAGAATTGTCGGATTAGCAATTAACTTTATTCCACTGACTTGCTGGTGTCAGGATAAATGGACAAGTAGTACTGGTGACTTATTCATTAAACGCCACGACATTAACTGAGAAATTGTTGAAAGTGGCTATTGCAACCTGTATATGATGTACATCTTCATAAGTTTCACATATTGCCTTCATAAGACTTCCGTTAATAACGAAACCTAGAAAGAGACGTGTTCTGTAATTGAAAAGATATTTTACGTAGCCCAATACATTGCGGGAGGTCAAGAGAAAACATCATCATCCGAATATCATTGGATTATCGATAATTATACCTATGTAAAATTTAATGTAACACAGAATAATGTTAATGACAGAAATGCTGCCATTGACATTTTTCTTAAACTAAATGGCAATAAACAATTTACGCAGCCCTGTTATTACCAAGAGTATTACATACATAGTTACGTTTCCCAGCATAATTAGGCGACGTGATTAACGGTGAATTATAATCGCGAGGACATCCAGTCTCTTTGTATCATTAATTTAAGTCAAACCATTGATTTAACAGAACACTTATTATTTTCATATACCCACTTTGGGAATACAGTGGTGCATGTGGAAGACAGTGGTGCAGATGTAGAGCGCCTGTTTCTCGTACCAAAGGCCCCGGGTTCGAGTCCCGTGATGAGTGGGCTTTGACCTTGGGTTATTTCCACACAAATCACGAGAGTTCTGGTTAAGTCTCCAGGAAGCAGTCATCGAGGGTGATTGATAAAAGTTGAAGGATTGTTTCGAAATCGATGTAAAGTAACATAAAT
>JAUELF010190299.1:0-14401 GCA_031471495.1 Clinocardium nuttallii | reverse complement strand
TTATATAGAAGACAACGGGAGGTCGCATGTTCGACGGTTGACTGTACGTTTAGGTGGTTTATATAGAGGACAACGGGAGGTCGCATGTTCGACGGTTGGCTGTAAGTTTAGGTGGTTTATATAGAATACAACGGGAGGTCGCATGTTCGACGGTTGGCTGTACGTTTAGGTGGTTTATATAGAAGACAGCGGGAGGTCGCATGTTCGACGGTTGACTGTACGTTTAGGTCGTTTATATAGAAGACAACGGGAGGTCGCATGTTCGACGGTTGGCTGTAAGTTTAGGTGGTTTATATAGAAGACAACGGGAGGTCGCATGTTCGACGGTTGACTGTACGTTTAGGTCGTTTATATAGAAGACAACGGGAGGTAGCATGTTCGATCCCAGACCTGGTCATAGCAAATACTTCAAAAAGGGAGTAATGGCTGCCCTCCTTCGCGCTCAGGTTTGCGGGATAAGTATCAGGACTGACTGGCTGGAGTCAGAATAACTGAACCAGTAGTACTGCTAACTTACCAAAACCACACCGTGAAATAACTGAAAACATTGTTGAAAGCGGCGTAAAACACGACTCAATCAATTAAAATGTTTACGGCAAAGTGACCCGTTGATCTAGTGGTTAACACGCTAGGCTGTCAATCCATGGGTCGTGGGGTTCAAATCCCAGTCCGGGTTCTGGATTTTCCTGAAGTGCTTTAAGTGTCTCCCACTCAACTAGAAGTCAAGTAGTGGTCCTTTCAAGGTAAAAGTGTCTCGCGTGTATCGGTGCTTTACACTGAGCACGTTAAAGAACCATGGGCGTCTTTTCGGAAAGAGCTAGGACAGGCCGGCTAGGGTATCGCACGCGGACTCCCTTGTATCTAACTATGTCTCTTGACTGTATCTGCACCTGTCAGATGTGTGTACATAATAAAGTGCACACTATCAAATGTGAATATCGAAACTAAAAAAGATATTGCTCAATCAGAGCAATTGGTCTCTATAACAAAACAACGAAAGACAACGCATGAAACGCTAGAATTTAACGATTTGCACACATCTATAGCTAAAATATTGTATGATCTCATTTTGTACCGAACGGATATATCGTTGTCGTAACATATGCATGTCCCATGTAATATCGGAGCCGTGTCGGGAGAAAACAAACATTAAGGCCTCTACTGTATCGAACAAGATCAGCCTGCGCAGTCCACGCATGCTAATTCGGGCCGGCATATTCCGTCTCAGGGGGATAGATGTATAGAATAATGATTCCTGAAACATGAAATCCATAGGAGGAGAAAAGATTCTATCCGGGTAAGCCTGCATGGCATGATAAGGGTGATCCGGATCGATACTTTACGCACAGTCCACAATGTTGGTTTTATCGCCAGACGGCTCAAACCGTTCCGGGTAATATATACCAATGACGTGAATCAGTTCATTTGTCGCTACGCAATTATGTCTTCTCCGTATCAGGTCTCGCCGCGATCATGATAAAATCTTAAGTATTTTTCAAACAGAATGATAGCCCGTCTAAGATATCCATATGGGCATCTTGAGTTCATCACTTAAAATAAACGGCAACCAGATAACGTTTGTGGTTAAAGAGTGCTGATGTCATGTCACTCCTTTAACTAACTCTTTCAGCACCGAATTGTTTAAAGTAGACGATGTTTAAAGTATGTTAAAATTAGACGACTCTATATTCATGTTATAGGAGTTATTGACTACATTGCATTTTGATAACTAGAAGCCAAACAATGTTGATTTCAGGTGAGACAGTTCGTCACGAGCTGACTTACCCGAATCAGTATTGTTTGCAAAATAAACAATATTGCCTTTGGCGCTGAAAGAGTAAACGTCTCTAGATAAGGTTAAGAAAGGAAGTTGGTTTTTTAGTTGATCCGTAAAACTAGGGTGAAAATGACTAATTAAATTGGTAAAATGATAATCGAATCAGATATTTTAAAAGAAAAACTTTCCCAAATTTCTTTTCGAATGTTGACGCATCTGCTGCAACGCACTTGTACAAAGTGTGGGAAAAAAGGTTTCTTTCTTATGAAAACAAGAAATGTCTCGTCTTTTCACAGTATGGTCATCTCTATGTCATAATTAAACTTTCATATAAATTCAGGTGTCATTTTATTTCACAGTTAAACCTGCCACATTTAATTTTAAAGACACAACAGACAGTTTAAAAGCATTAACTATTGGTTTATACTTTCACCAATGCGAGTGTTTAATTGCAAATTAAAACATCAAGCAATCTAGTATTGGCCATTCCGAATGTCTTACGAATGAATTAACAATTTAAAAAATAGATTAAGCTTTCACAAATGCAAAAATTAAATGCAACTTTCAAACATTTTATTTAAACATAATATTAAACATTGTCAAATTCAAATGTCTAAGGCGCAATCTGACTTTAAACTGTCTGTTAAGCCGTTTAAAACATTACACATTGGTAAATTCCAATGTTTAACGCGCAAAAAGACTGTAAACAGTCGTTTAAACTTTCAGCAATGTAAACGTTAAATTCATTTAATATTCGATAAAAACAAAGGCAAAGTCGAATCACTAGCGCGGAAATAAGTCTTGAAACATTCTCCAATACCAATGTAAACATTAAACCTTTCCCACATACTTAGAATTTACAGAAGACGGCTTTGAAATGTTTTAAGCAAAAAAGTGAAAATGTTTTCAAACGTCGTCTGCTGCAGAATCGTTAGAAAGTGTTTGTAGATGGAAAACCGTTCAGCATTGGCCGGTGCCAATGTCCAACGCGCAAAATAGACTTTAATCCTTTCCCACATACAACACATTTGAAGCAGACGGTATTCAGACACAACTAAGGAAAGTATTTGTAAATGAAAGAACAAACATTGAATAAAGTTGAAAACTTGATATTGTGGCACAAAGGCGACATTGTCATAATGTTTTCAAACGGTTTTTGCTTCTTTGATTTATTAATTTGGGTCTTACGCTGTTTTCAATATTGTTCAGTCATTGTTCACCTACTCAAGAACCAGTACTCCAGACATCAAAGTTTGAAACTGGTTGCTTTAACACATAGACTGTAGCAAATTGGTGTAAGACGAATGACGCTTGTCAAAGTGACCTTTGTCAAACATCGAAAAGAATGTTGACCGACCTGGGGTTCGAACTCACAACTTCTGGATTAACAGCCCGCATCGCTAATAACTGAACTATCAGGGCTCGGGGAGAGCATCTACTGTAGATGCGTCAGAGAGCGTTTGTATGTGGGAAATGGTTAACTATTTGTTTAAACTTCGCAAATACGTGTCGCATTGTCTTTTGTCAGACATCGGAAAAATTGTTGGTGAATAAGGGAATCGAACTCACATACCCTCGATTGCCTTTTGCACTACAGGATCTAAGTTTAAGCATACACATCAAAACAATACACATGTTATATAAATGTTAATCACACGGCCCGACGGGTATAAGTAAAACTATTTAAAATCTCAATAAATAAAATTATACTTCTCAGATAGAGAAGCAACCATTGTGACAAAGAGGAGAAATAGCAGATTCTCCATTTGCCACAATGTATTCAAATGCCGTCTGCTGCAGGTGTGTCAAAGTACGTCTATATATGGAAAAAGGTAAACCATGCATGCATCACTTAACCATAGACATCCGAATGAAGGCTTTCACTGCCGAAATTCACAAAGTCGACTTCTCCATGTTAAAAATTGGACCACTCAATTTTTCGTCAAACAGGTTATTTGGTAAAATATAATGTTTAAGAGGCAAGCAATGCAGATTGCAGTGGCAAAAACTTAATACGAACTGTCTCACCTGAATCTGCACCATTTTTGCAAAAACCTTTAATTAGTAGCGAAAGAGCTAAAGATTAAAATCCGACTTTATATTCTTTCTACTCATATATTACAGGCCGGGTCCCTACTGACATCCAGGAGGTAAAGGATTCGGATAACGGCCATCAACCACTTTACCACCGATATTCAAACACGATGACATTGAAAGACATTTATTTAAAAATGGGCGGCGTGTGTACGTTGATTGAAGGCTTCAGTTCACGTCCAATCTATGTCATCTCTTCGTGTCCAAGATTCGGGTCCCAAACCAACATCCAGTACTACTGCGAGTTGGCTTCACCCTATATCAAGCGTTTCCACCAGGAAAATATCATTGACCTGATTATGACGCCAGTGCAGGACCCAACTGGATTCGTTTATAAGAATGTATATTGTGCCCAATGTAATGGTATTACTTCTATTAGTGCTTGGTCTACCAAACTAGATTGCGACCATTTTCAGTCGGTAGAACTTTCGGATGGGCGACATCAAATACGAATATTGGATCAGTTTGCAGACAAGCATCAAGGCTGCCAGAGGCATTTGACCCCAGAAGTCAATCAAATGCTTCACGAGTGTTCAAAGAGAGAGGTGGTTAGCACAATGAAATCCAGGAACCACGAGCTTAGAATAGGAGAAGGGGGCAAGTCCGAGTTATCGCCATTTCCATTGTCATATTCCCTCTTGATGAACTTTGGTTTCGATGGCAAGACGCACATTTTGTTCACCACTCAACCGCACGAACACGTTGCGTATGGATCACATTGCAATGAAGATGAAATATACGACCAGTATAACAATAAATGTCGGGCAATATCTTGCGATGATGGGTACGAATTCGTGAACGGTGCCTGCCAGAAAACGGCTCATTACGAATCGGATTCCAATCCAGGTGACCTGATCAATCTAGAGGAAATAGACGAACCTTTGCGAGTTTCACTCACTATTCGTAACGTGTCGATGTTAGATATAACAACTTTATACATCCTCGATTTAGAAGGAGATTTAGAGGATTTGTTTCAAAATATACTTTCGGCTAGCTTCAACATTAGCAAGGAGCGCGTACAAAACGTTACTATAACACTTTTCAATACATCGGATTCTACAAGTCATTTGTCACAAGAAGAAATAGAAATATTCATCTTATCAACGCCGCGAAACGATCATCCGACGAGTACACGAGCACCCGCCACGGGAACTGTGGATGATTTACTTACAGATATATACAGCGCCGATGATCCAGGGGGACTCTCGGTCGATAACGTTAAAGTTAATAGTACTGCAACTGACGGGAATATTGCTAACCATACACCAACAAATAACACACAGCTTTACAGCACTATTTACAGCAACATGTCCGTCAATATTTCCTTTATTCTTTACAAACCACATAGAAATAGGACGAATCTGGAGATATCCACAAAGGGTGTTGTGAAATCAATGTCTGACCTAGTAGAATCAAACTTGTTTTTCATAACCATCAACGGAACGAATTTCCCGATTGATGGTATATATAACGTAGAGGACGTTCAATCGATGGACACGTTTTGTGAATTCGGTTACGTGTCCGATTATTATTCCATGGGGAAACAGTTTGTCGTGTTGATTGAGTATATTCCTGAATTAGACATGAACGTCACTAAAGTTTACGTGAATGAAACGGGATGTGAGTATTCACCTGGTCAATATGATTTGACATATAGTGTTGATGGTGTAATGGGCATGCTTAATGAGACGATCGTAGAAAGTTTCGTGTTTGTATGTAATATGCCGGATATAGTGGACGAACAGTGTAGTCGTATCGTCCTTACAGAGGAGGAATACGAGCTTATACGGGACGAACCCAACATGTCGCCGCCTGTTATTAAGTTTGCACATCACCTATACAACATGAGCCAGTTTGAATGGCAGAGTATAGAGGACAAAACCATACGAATATGTGCCCCAGAGTGGAATGCTTCCGCCGCAAGCTATGAGGCCAACCAATGGGCATTTGTTTGTGGCGAAGACCTTGTTAAAGTAGTCATTGCAGAAAGTTATCTTACATTTATACTCGGTCTTATTTCCTTAGTTTGCTTAATGTCGGTATTGATCACATATGGGATTTTTGAGAAACTCCGAAACTTGCCCGGCATTAACACTATCAATCTAACGCTGTCACTATTTCTTGGAGAGCTCGTGTTTATGCTGTCTGGTTGGGTCCAGCCACATCGATGGCCTTGTTCAGCTGTTGGTGTCATTCTCCATTTTCTGTTCCTAGCTTCCTTTTTCTGGATGAACATAATGTCTTATGACGTGTATTGCACCTTCGCAAGGACAAACATTTTAGGAAGAATTCGAAGTAAGAAGAAATATGTCTACCGGTATTCAGCTTACGCGTGGGGATGTCCGTTTATTATCGTTGGAATTTGCAGCGTTATTGACTTTACTGGCTTATTTGACAACATTTCCATTGGATATGGCGGGAGCATGGCTGAACCTCTAAATATTGACAAAGATACAAAGCTGTTGGCAAACGATTCTATGAGCGGATCAACACATATCTATAGCATTGGGTGCTGGATACAGCAACCAGTTGCTTCAATGGCTGCTTTCGGTGGCCCAATGATATTAATTTTATTTTCAAACACAATCATGTTCATACGTACCATCATTTGTATAAGGGCAAACAAAAAATCCACGAAAGAAAGCATTCGGCGGAGTTCCGTCAGAAAAAATGTCGGTCAGGATGACGTCATGCTTTACGTCAGAATGTCGACCGTCATGGGATTTACGTGGGTTTTTGGACTAGCTTCTTCCGTTGTGAGTGCGTTTTCTGGAACACCGACCGCTATATCGTGCATTATACTCCATCTTCTTGGAATACTGTTCATTGTGTTCAACTGTTCACAGGGCATTTTCATATTTTTCGTGTTTGTATTTAACAGACGGGTTCTAGCGCTCTACAGATGATTGCATATCAGGCATAAACAGGACAGAAGGAAGCATGTGTCGGTTTCAACTAGTTCGGGAACGCTCCATTCAACACTTAGTCAGTCATCATTGCAAAATGTTACTTGAGAATGCATATATGCCACATGTTCCGAGCAACATGCAAACCGACATTCATTAGCTTTTGGAAACACTTGGCAGTCACTATCAAACTAAACACGAGTATATACATACTTACTAATCGAACACGAAAATCATTCAGAGTGCACGAACGACTAAGAGAGGACTACGGGTATTTCTGTGTAAACATTACGGATTAACAGGCTGATCTAGATCTTCGCTGTTTTAAGAGTCCAAAAGCCCTGGGTTTCGTGTGACTTGGCTCATCTTTGTACGCTTAACCTGCTTCTGGAACCCAGTAACCAATATCACTGTGCTCGATCCCTGTAACCAATATCACTGTCCTTGTTTTTCAGCAGACACGACCTTGCCATTTTATTGGTTTAATTTCAACAACATTACTTAGTGCTAAGTAATACTTTTAAAAATACTAAAGCGCATAGTTAACAAGTGTTAAGAAATTACCTAAATATTTCCTTTATTTAGCAAGTTTTGTTATTCAGCAAGGTAACTAACTATCTATGTTAATTTATTCATTTAATTTAAAACACTCCAACATTCATGCTTTACAACATATGAGGCAAACACACATGGTGATTCGGGCTTTTTAAGTATTCAAGTAGCATTTGGCGCTTAGCTAAGTAGGGACATGTGAGTCATATTTTTCCAAAGATTACATTAGAAGAGAACGATGTAGACACATATAAGACTGCACAAAATAATGTCCTTATCTTAGCCTCCATCATTCGCACAGGTTGTTTTTCAGGAAAGTCAAAATTGAGCCGTCCTACAAGAAAATCAACATAATGGCCTCTACGTAATGTATCGACACAGATCAGCCGCGCAGGCTAATCCGGGTCGACACATTCCGTCTCAGGGACATAGAGGTATAGAGTAATGACTCCTGAAACAGAAAATCCACAGGAGGCGAAAAATGTCTGTGCGCGGCATGCTAAGGCTGATCAGGTCGATACTTTCCACAATGTTGGTTTTCTCGGGGACGCCTCAGATTATGTTTAAACCCGCGATTAGTAGGATTAAGGATTAGGCACGATGAATCAGTCGAATAATGCGGAGGATACTCTAAATGATGCCGTGAGATGAAAACAGGATATGTTTATTTATATTGTATATTGCATAATTGATCATACTTATTAATAAAAGCCATGGGAAGCAGAATTACATGTGCGCATATTCAAACCGTACACTGCTGAATCATTAAAATGGACTTGTCCGGCATTTCATTTTGAAAGAGTCCTTAGCCAATTTTAGAAATATCAAGATAAAATTGTTTAGATGAAGAGTAAGCAGTAAATAGAGACTGGTGGGCAGCTTACTAGTTAACCACATGTTATTCTTACTTCTGGGAATGGATTGATTGATTGATTGATTGTTGGGTGTTTTACGCTTACAACAATTATCTGTTCCTGGGTAAGTGACCAGTACTACTGGTCAATTTATCATGACACCATGTAGTAACTCGTAATGCTAACCTGGCAACCCTGAGCATAAAGGGGCCCCATGCTAAAAGTATGTTGAAGGACCCGGCCGTGCATCGAACCCGAGACACACCCCATTCCCCATCCCCGAGACCCCCCAAATCCACCCCCCTCCCCCATCCCCGAGACGTACGTTCTACAATAACAACACCGATGCGACGTACGCTCTACAATAACAACACCGATGAGACGTACGCTCTACAATAACAACACCTATGCGACGTACGCTCTACAATAACAACACCGACGCGATGTTTGTGAATGGAACAACATTGAATCACGCAAACCGTTTTTATAAAAACTGGATTCAATGATACCCTGAATTGTTCCACTCAGCAGAGTACTGAGGAACCTTAATTTACTCCAACAAACCGACTTACTATAATCATCCGACCCTTTGTATTGATATGTCATGGCCATGCTTTAAATACAAACCGACTTACTATAATCATCCCACCCTTTGTATCGATATGTGATGGCCATGCTTTAAATACAAACCGACTTACTATAATCATCCCACCCTTTGTATTGATATGTCATGGCCATGCTTTAAATACAATGCATGTAGTGTTAGAAGTTTACTCCTCCTTTTCAATTGAAAGTATTTAGTCTTTTTACTACTATTCACTATTTTCCTTGAACAAAACAACGTGAAACAAGAAATAGAAACAGACAACAAGGTCCATCACATTTTAAAATGGCCTATGTTGTTGTTGTTGTATCTTTGATGTTAGGTCGCTTTCAACAACTTACCAGTTATATCATGTCGTGTAAGGATTAAGTTACCAGTATTACAAGTTCATTCATCTGAACAAAAGCAAGTCAGTCGTAATGCATTCCTGAGCGCCAATGAGTGAAAGCCATTAACGCCATTTTGAGAGTGTTTGGTATGCTCCGCGCGGGGAACAAATCCGCGACTTTCTCTTATACTAGGACTGCATGGTATGCTCCGCGCGGGGAACAAATCCGCGACTTCTTCTTATACTAGAACTGCATGGTATGCTCCACGCGGGGAACACATCCGCGACTTCCTCTTATACTAGGACTGCATGGTATGCTCCGCGCGGGGAACACATCCGCGACTTCCTCTTATACTAGGACTGCATGGTATGATCCGGCCGATGATCAACCCCGTGACTTCTGACAATCTGGATCTTCAATTTTCGCAACTGCAGAAGGATTATTTTTCCCATAGAACCACAGCTGTATAAATAACCATGTCACATATGTTAAACTTATTTATGTTGGGTGCATACAAGGACATTTGACGAACAAACCTCAAAATAAACTTACACATCATGGCATGTTTAACCCTTTCCGCATATAGACGCGTTTTGACGCCTCTGCTGCAGACGACTCAAAGTTTGAAATCACTGAGACTATTTCTACTTTTGCCACAATGTTTTCAACTTTGCTCATTAAGTGTACCTTTATTTATAGAGATATCCCATGATTGTGCCAAAATGTTTTCAAATATGTCTGCTGAAGATTTGTTGCTTGTAGGAAAGGGTTAACAACCTTTAATTTGATTGAATACAATGACTAGATGACTAATGTGTAAACAAGTACAATAATCAACATTGAACCTTCTGTATAGAGAGAAGATAACAATTTTGCACCTGCAGTTTACGGCTTTTAAAAATATTGTGGGAAAAGTAGTAATTGCTCACCGCTTTTATATTTCCTTTTTGTTTTTCTAGATGTTTTCGATATGTTGTTTGTTGGACATGGTTAATAACAGATTAGAAAACAATGTGTATAGTCGAAATATCTCAACATGTTTACGAAAGTAGTACATGATTAAAACAAGTTTGCAACAAGGCCAAACTGCAAGCCAAACCAGCCTTATGGGTATTCAGAGCAAGGCCTCTGCGTAATATATCGACCCATGAGAGTCCGCGCAGTCCGCGCAGGCTAATCCGGGCCGTTACCCATTCCGTATCTGGGGAATACTGATAAAGAGTAATGATTCCTGGATCAAAAAATCCACAGGAGACAAAAAGCGTCTGTCCGGACTAAACTGTGCGGCATGATTAGGCTGATCCGGGTCGATACTTTACGCAGAGTCCACACGGGTTTTTTTTTCGAGGAACGGCTCATATACATGCCTACATACCAATATCAATTTATCCAAATATTTGCTATCTAATGACCATTACAGAGCCCTCGTTGAAATATCTCGTACATGAACAGTACAAGTATGAAATAGGGCCAAACTGTAGTAAAACCAGCCTTAGGGTATTCCGATCGAGGGTAGAAAGTGATATACTGATATGCCTGCATACTCGAAATACAGTCCAACCTGTGATTTAAGACCATCCATGGGAAGAGAGAGAAAAATTTGGTCTTCTTCACAGGTGGTCCTTAATTACAAGGTCATTTATGCAAACAATTAGTAATTGGGAAATTACAAGGTGTGGTTGTTATAGGCAGAGCGACGCTAAACAAAGGTGGTCTTTAACATAGGTATCTAATTGTTATTAGAGAGTTCTAGATAAGGTGCATATTTCATGTACTAAAATCTTTATTTAAATCTTAACCACTATGTTGTGGGTTCGTAAGTGAATTATTTCAGTGAGACGATTGTTTTGAGTATTCAAAGCATAGAATTGTGTTGGAAAATGAAAGAGGTATTGTTGCGAAATGACCACTCTACTCCTTCCCCATCTTGACCGACGTATCACATTGTGACTGAGCTGGTTACACTAGCCTCAAATGTCATACGGTTGGTATTGCTGAAGTGCCACTCACAATCATATATTGCACTATCAAAATCAGTTCCTATCAATTTGATCCTACAAGAGCAGTATGTTAACTGCATGCTTGACTAATCGAGATAGTATAATAAAGGTTTTGTTAAATTCTCCATGTGTGGATTGTTGCACACGCTGATGAATATATTACAATAATGAATCGAATGGAATGTTAATCATTTAGCTATTTGTATTAATTGTATATATGTTGTAGTATGTTGTAGTATGTGGCCGGTGGCCTCTATATTCTAATAAAATACTTGATACTTGGTGATTAGCTGTTTATGGAGAATAGTGGATGTAATATTTCCCATTAGTCATAGATCTATAAATAGCATAAATATCCTGTCAACTTTCATTTTCGATAATTTGCGGGTTAATGTTGTACTTTCTTTTACGATAAATTGCTGGTTTCTATCAAAGCATGGCACCACCTTACTAGTTATTGAGATGTAAGTGCTTAGTGCAACAGTGAGTTATACGCAGAGATATTTTGAAACAGAAAATGAAAATAGGCAAATCGAAAATGTCCGAGATAATTTAATCGATTAGTAATATATATCTATAAATAGCATGGGGTTTTCTTGCCTATTTTATGATTTTCCTTTCGATATAACCAATATGGCATACTTTTGTGACAAACAAATTCACCTATAATACTCAATATTAATAATTAAATAAATAACATTTACAAAAGTAGTACATGAATAAACAAGTTTGCAACAAGGCCAAACTGCAAGCAAAACCAGCCTTATGGGTATTCGGAGCAAGGCCTCTGCGTAATATATCGACCCATCAGAGTCCGCGCAGGCTAATCTGGGCCGTAACCCATTCCGTATCAGGGGAATACTTATCAACAACTAATCAACAGGAGGCAAAAAGCGTCTGTCCGGATTAATCTGCGAGGCATGATTGTGCTGATCCGGATCGATACTTTACGCTGAGTCCACAATGTTTGTTTTCTCGTGGAACGGCTCATATACATGCCTACATACCAATATCAATTTATCCAAATAGTTGCTATCTAATGACCATTACAGAGCCCTCGTTGAAATATCTCGTACATGAACAGTACAAGTATGAAATAGGGCCAAACTGTAGTAAAACCAGCCTTAGGGTATTCCGATCGAGGGTAGAAAGTGATACTCGAAATACAGTCCGACCTGTGTTTTAAGACCATCCATGGGAAGAGAGAAAAAATATGGTCTTCTTCACAGGTGGTCCTTAAATACAAGGTCATTTATGCAAACAATTAGTAATTGGGAAATTAAAAGGTGTGATCGCTATAGGCAGAGCGACGCTAAACAACATTGGTCTTTAACACAGGTATCTAATTGTTATTAGAGAGTTCTAGATAAGGTGCGTATTTCATGTACTAAAATCTTTATTTAAATTTTAACCACTATGTTGTGGGTTCGCAAGTGAATTATTTCAGTGAGACGATTGCTTTGAGTATTCAAAGCATATAATTGTGTTGGAAAATGAAAGAGGTATTGTTGCGAAATGACCACTCTACTCCTGCCCCATCTTGACCGACGTATCACATTGTGACTGAGGTGGTTCGTCTGGCATTACACTAGTCTCAAATGTCTTACGGTTTGTATTGCTGAAGTGCCACTCCCAAACGGTTTGTATTGCTGAAGTGCCACTCCCATACAGTTTGTATTGCTGAAGTGCCACTAGTTTGTATTGCTGAAGTGCCACTCCCATACGGTTTGTATTGCTGAAGTGCCACTCCCATAGGTTAGTATTGCTGAAGTGCCACTCCCATACGGTTGGTATTCCTGAAGTGCCACTCCCATACAGTTTGTATTGCCTAAGTGCCACTCCCATACGGTTGATATTCCTGAAGTGCCACTCCCATACGGTTTGTATTCCTGAAGTGCCACTCCCATACGGTTTGTATTCCTGAAGTGCCCACTCACAATCAAAATCAGTTGCTGTCAATTTGGTCTCACAAGATCAGTTGCTTGACCTTTAAATGTCTTACAATACAAGGAATGTTAAGGCAAAGGATTACCCTTGACTAGATAAAGACGACTTTTGAAACAGTAGCAGCTGAGAACTTTTGTAAACATTGTAGAAAAAGATAAAACAAAAATGGAATTGGAGTCTTATTGGAGTGTTATCGATTTCACGCTTGTGATTTTATCTAGCAATTCGCATATTAACCCTTTCCCACAAAGAACAAATCTGGAGCAGACATGTTTTGTTAACACTTGGAGAATCTGTCTAATGGCAGTTTTCCAGAGTTTTTACTATACATGTAGTTAGTTGTTTATTCAGTCATTTCAATAATGTAGGCCTCCAGGATCAAATTACAACACACGATGATGAATATATTACAATAATGAATCGAATGGAATGTTAATCATTTAGCTATTTCAAGATATCTCACGGTTTCGGAGCTTTGATAATGTATTGAGATATTTTTTTCAATTTCTTTTTAAATTTAACAAATATCTCTGTGATGTACTAGCTCAGGTATAGTTTTACTGGGTCCATTGATTTCTTTTGTTCCGGAGAAATTGACGATGACCGCGTATATGTCCGTGTGCACGTGCTACTTGATACATCAAGGGTTTAATGAAGTTGGTAAATTGATTGCTGTGTTAGCGTTATTTAACATAATATTGCCTAACAGTTTTCTTTGTCCACGATGTTTTCAAACTAAATTGTCTGCTGCAAATGAATTCAAAGTCATCTAAATCTGGAAAAGGTTACATTCAAAATGGAAATAAAATGAAAATAAAAAATATATACATAAATATATACTCGTATACGTTTGGGAAAGATAATCAAATCATTTTGATTGAAATTTAAACAAATTATAATTATCATAATCATTTTTCACTCTTGTATGTATAATGAATTAATGAATTGTATATATGTTGTAGTATGTTGTATTATGTGGCCGGTGGCCTCTATATTCTAATAAAATACTTGATACTTGGTGATTAGCTGTTTATGGAGAATAGTGAATGTAATATTTCCCATTAGTCATAGATCTATAAATAGCATAAATAGCCTGTCAACTTTCATTTTCCATAAATTGCGGGTTAATGTTGTTCTTTCTTTTACGATAAATTGCGGGTTAATGTTGTACTTTCATTTTCGATAAATTGCGGGTTAATGTTGTACTTTCATTTTCGATAAATTGCGGGTTAATGTTGTACTTTCATTTTCGATTAATTGTGGGTTAATGTTGTACTTTCTTTTACGATAAATTGCTGGTTTCTATCAAAGCATGGCACCACCTTACTAGTTATTGAG
>JAUELF010190196.1:0-14402 GCA_031471495.1 Clinocardium nuttallii | reverse complement strand
TTTTAAAATTTTTTACCCTTTACATAATAAGGAAAGTAAGCTCCGCCCCCCCCCCCCCCCCAGCGGCCTTGTTTTCAACAGATCGGAATTATTTGAACAATCTTAGTTCTTACAGTTACACAAGGAACATTTGTACCGAATTATCTTCAAATCGGGCCTGTATTTTTGAACAAGAAGATTTTTAAAGTTTTAACAATGCACATATAAGGATAACAAGCTTCGCCCCCTGGCGGCCATGTTTTTCAACTGATCGGACATATTTGGACACACTTGGTACAGGGTGCCCTAATGAACATTTGTGCAAAATATTTTCAAATCGGGCCAGTACTTTTAGACAAGAAGATTTTTGAAGTTTTAACAATGCACATATAAGGAAAACACGCTCTGCCCCCGGGCGGCCATGTTTTTCAACGGATCGAAAATAGTTGAACAATCTTGGTAGAGGGTGCCCCAAGGAAAATTTGTGAAAAATAATTTTCAAATCGAGCCAGTACTTTTGGACAAGATTATTTTTAAACTTTTAACAATGCAAGCATAAGGAAAACAAGCTCCGCCCCGTGGTGGCCATATTATTCAACGGATCGGAAATATTTGAACTATCTTGGTAGAGGGTGCCCCAAGAAACATTTGTGCAAAATTATTTTTAAATCGGGCCAGTACTTTTGGACAAGAAGATTTTTAAAGTTTTAACAATGCACATATAAGTAAAGCAAGCTTCGCCTCCTGTCGGCCATGCTTCTCAACGGATCGGAAGTATTTGAACAATATTGGAAGAGGGTGCCCCAAGGAAACATTTGCTCTAATTAATTTTCAAATCGGGCCAGTACTTTTCGACAAGAGATTTTTCAAGTTTTTGTTAATTCCCCCTATTTTGGTGCCGTGGCAACCAAAGTTATACATGGACTAGAATTGTTTGAACACATTTGAAAGAGATCCCAAGGAACATTCCTGTAAAATTATTTTGAATTTGGTTAGTTGGTTTAGGAGATGAAGTCGTTTGTAGGAAAATGTGAACGGACGACGACGACGACAACGACGACGGACGACGGCGGGGAGCGATCACAAAAGCTCGCCTTGCACTTAGTGCATAGGTGAGCTAAACAACAACAACACTGTCTAAATATCTGCCCCAACAATATTAAACATGCAATTACGAAATCAATCACAAGTATCTTGTTATTGATTGCAAAATTAGAAAAAACTTCATATATTTATTTATAAATTTATATTTACCAATTGTATCTGTCTAAAGATATGTTCGGGGTTTTTTTTTTTTTTCTGGAATCCTTCAAAGTTGCTCGTCTACACAGACTCGAGTTTTAGCTTTTTTACAATATGTTTGTCTTCCATGCGCCTGCGCATTCTACGGATCAACCGGGGTTGTATACATATGGGCGGGCTTTTAATGGAAATATTTTTGCCGTACCGACAAATATGCAAAAAGTTCCTAAATTCGTGAAAGAAAAGTAAATACGGAATTTGTTGTTCGTGTTTAATCGTATAATGAATAGATTATGTATCAACCGCACAGTGTGATTTTTTACACGATACCGTAGATGCTATGTCTTTAAAATGTAAGACAATGACATATTGGATCTAATATAAGATTATATTGATCCCAGATGAAATCGACCAAACATAAGAGAAAATGTGAGAAACAAACTGCAACAAATAGAAAACTTAAAAATGAATCGTCAATCATTTACACTTTGAGCGAACTGCATGCTATAAAAACTAAACTGTGACATTAGATATGTTAAGGATGACTTGTAAAACCCGTCACTCTCGCCCGTAAATACATTTAATCATGATGCAACGATAGTTCAGTGTGAAAGACGGTGTGTCGCGTACCATACGTAGGGTATTGTTACCTCTACATTGACCTTTGACCTACATTATTAATATTGAATATTGGTATCTAGAGCATATCTCGTCACCTTTTATAAATACTTGAATGAAACTTAGTATATAGGTACTTATGCAGAAGGCGGTATGTTGCATACAATATATTAGGTCGTTTCGACCTTTAATTTGATATTTGACGTACATTATATTATGTTGGATATTGCTTTCCCGAGCATTTCTCCCCTACTTTTTCACGTACTGTAATGAAACATAGTATACGGGTACTCGTGTGCAGAAGGCAGTGTATTATGTACCATAAGTAGGTCACTATGACCTCTACATTGACCTTTGATGCTTGTGATAATCAAGAGTTTGGATTTATTGTAGAAAGTTGACTTAGAATTGGTTCATCAAATGAATTAAGCTTTATTTAAGGTTTCACACATTTTAGAAACCGGAATTATTTTGTATACGCTTTATATGAATTCATTTTCAATTTTTCTCTTTTTAATATCGCAAAAAGGATTTGTTTTTTTGGCGGGTATGCGGTTATTCTAAATGCCATAACAACCTTTGTGATATCAAAGGACGACGTACTATCAGGCCAAAGTATGGCCTAGCTACGATTTACTTTAAACTCGGAACATATATACTGCCAAGTACCCTCTATACCGGAATATAATGATCTAAGGGAGAGGGGCACCATCATTCAAGTTATCAGAGGTCAAAGGTCAATAGCGTAGAATGGAAATTACAATCTTCTTCTGTAATCACTACTTCATGTACATTTTTAATAATTTTATAGCAAACAATGTTATGGTTGTTTTAGATATATTGTAATAGTAAACGAAAGGATCGTATGGCCTGCAATGTCATCTTGATGAAAAACTGCATATTTTATTCTAAAACTATTTTTTATGAAATTAAAGGTTTTTTATACAATGTCGAAAGAGATTTCTTCACATTGTACGCAAATAGTTTGTACTTTTAAATTCACATGTTTTGTGTTTTAACGATATATAAACACATTCTTTCTTCTTAAAATGAATTTCTTTAGCAGTAATATCCTGTTAGATATTAGAGTTCTTATAACAAACGTTGAACAAACTTACGGACTAAACACAACAAGTCAGTCAGTCAATATATTTTAACTAGTAAGTTTTATGTGAAATATAAATGCTTTTGAATCATTTTTAGTCCATCTGGACTGCATGAGCTTCCTTGGTGGAATTTTCTCACGCAAACCCCGTCCGTCGTTTATCGTCCGTCGATCGTCATTATCTTTTCACAATTTCGACCTCTTCTCCTTAACCAATGGACCAATTTTATCCATACTTGGTAGGAAGTATCTATATGTGAAGGGGATTCTGATGTGTTCCAATAAAGGGGTGTTGCCCAAGTGGGCACCACTAGGGTCCAGAAAGGGAACATTTGACAAAGGTTTTAAAAAATCTTCTTATAAACTTGAAGGCATAGCTGTTTTGGTATGAAGTATCATTGAGAACCAAATGTGTTCAAGTTGTGACCCTGGTAACAAAAATAGGCTACGCGTTTTGGGGTCAAAGTTCAACGCTTTAATTTTCACATTTTTGACTTCTTGTCAAAAACCACTGCACCAATTTCAACAAAATCTGGTAGAAGTCATCACTGGAGGAAGGGGGCTCAGATTTGTTCAGATAATTGTGTAGATTGCGCGTTTTTTGTCTATCTCTATCCACACATGACTGGAGATTACGCGAGGCTCCCACGAGGTGTTTAAGTTTCAATTGACGATAAATAACTGAAAACTAATCATGTTTGAAAAATAATTGATATTTTGCTCTTAAATATTTCATACGTTTTCATTGATTTTTTTGACTGAAATTTATTTCTTAATGAAAACAATTAAAGGTTAGTATGCAGAACATTTTATTTAAAAACTTCCATCTTATTAGTGCTCTCGTAGGATAGCCAACTTAACTATAAACCAATCAAAATGTTTCCTTTCCTTAATTTCTTCGACATTATGCATTAAATACAAATATTTGTTTGGTCTAGATCATTTGTTTAACATCTATGTCAAAACTGAGGTTAAGATAGCTATCGCCGAAAAAAAAACATGACAAAAAGCGTCAACACACATGCGAAACTCGTGTAATAGTGACATAACAGGAAGAAAATGGCAACAAGAACAGCTAGGAAAGATATGTACACGTCTTGGCATGGGATGGGAACGAGAACGAGAACGACAACATGAATGCGAGAGAGACGGGACACTAATAGGAATAAGACGGTCCAGTAAGAAAAGCGGCAACTATAGAGAAAGACAGTGAGAAAATCGCTTTCAGACACAGACAAGTAATGCTAATTGACGCTTGTACATTGGCATACAGTACCGGGCGGTCTTGCTGCCTGTCCCTTGCCGCGCATACCTAACGCGCATTCTCGTCACAGTCTCTTCTCGTACGGTACCGCGCTTTATCACCGCCTATCATTTGTCGTGCGGTGCCGCCAGTCCCTTGCCAGGAGGTACCGTGGGGTCTCACCGCATGTTCTTGCCGTACGGTGCCACGCATTCTCGCCGACTGTCTCTTGCCGCATGGGAATTTGCGGTCGTGTAGCCTGTCCATTGTCGTACGGTGCCACGCAGTCTTGCGACACAGGAACGGGAAAGTAATACAATAAGGATATGCCAGGAAGATGGCCGTGTATTGTACAAATATAATTTTATTAAAATATAATAATGTAATCGCTTGCGAATGAATAAAATCAAATCAAATATTGAGTCACTTTTTAAAACGCTCATACTACGAACATCTGTGGCAATCCGTTTTGATAAAATGTACCTGTTCTTTTTAAGCGCATTCCACTCCGTGCCGGTCAGCAGGTGCGACGACCAAAATTGGACCACTCATGGAAATGAAAGCGCAAATGGCACAGTAGTGGCGGTCGTATTCATATATTGCAACAACTACAAAATAAAGCGCTTATAATATTGAGATTTAGGAACAATCGAATACTAGTCTCGCGAGCTATTTATAGAACCTTTTGGAATTTCCAGATTTGATAAAATTCCAGTTTTCCGTTTTTATGTCGCTTTTCAGTCCGAAAATGACATTTTGCAATGTTGGTAAAAACGGGACAAGGTACGACATTAGCAATTTTCACTGACATGATAGGTCTTTTCAGAAATAACGAAAGTAGGTAATCGCCGTTTTATTTTGGCGAGGTGCTTTGAGACTACAACCAACTACTGTAAACACGATAATATTTACCCTCACACCGAATCCGGTTAAAGATCAAAAGGTTACGGTTGACTACAGTAAATTAAACCGTGTAGTTGGAAAACAGTACGATCCTACTTTGCATGGCAGATAGAACGAGCAATAAGATTTATTATCTGCCCAAACAAGCAGAATTGTAATATTTTAACTCTATTTAGATAAATCTCAACTCTTAGTATTAATCCGGTACGAAGTAGCACTGACATGATTATTACTAATCGTGTCTCTGTATCACTGATGAAACTATATATATATATAAGTGAGTTAATTGGTTTGCAGTAAGACATAAAAAGTGAACGGGCTGTTCAAACTGATTGTATACAGTTTTTCGATGTTTCTGTTAGCATTGTGGCCATTGTCAACCCAATCGTCACAAAAAACGCATTTGTTTAAGCATATGGACAGAACTGCTGTACACTTTCCTTTTAATTTTATACAAATCGATTGTAGCAATTCAACAAATAAACACTCGTTTATCTCAAAATTGCTTGTAATGCAGACCAAAGATCTGAGATCTGTGAGCAGACAAACATTAACATAGAGAAGAAAAACGTCAATCGAATGACGCAATATTGCGTATTTTTCAAATGGTCATGCACTTACCCATCTTCAGATGCTTTCCTAGGACACATAAAATGTGGAAATAAACAACACACTCGTGAAATCAACGCATAATGTCGCCGTTTATCATGTCTTTGCGATCATTTCGTCGAATAATTTATTAAAAGTGGTCCAATTTTGGTACTGGTCCTATTTAAAGTACTGTAACGTTGGATTTAAATCAATGAAAAATAAAATGCATGGACAAACAAACAACAGCATCATAATTATTTTATATATCAAATAACATTAGATTATGATAGAAAATACAACAACTATTTAACATTTTTCCTTTCTTTCAGCATAATCTGAGACTATATCTGTTTCTTCAAATGTGCGCTTTAGACCTAATTAAACTAAACTAAACTAAAATGTGCGTTTTACATTTTCAAAATGCCCCATATAGAGGATAAATGCGACCCCACATCTTGTTCTCAAATAAGTTTAAAGCTTCTTTAAGTTTGTATACTATCAAGTCGAAATCTGTCATGTTGCAGCTCTTGTTGTTTAATAAATACTTTAAAACTACATTCAATAAATATACTGAAATGATAGGCATTGACATTTCCTAATATAATACTTTAATCTGGTATAAATTACAGGTGACATAACTAACTCTATGACCTTGATACTGCTCTTTGTTATTTTTGATCTCTGATATGAAATGCTTATGTGACATTATAAGAAGTGAAGACTGCATGTACTTCTGTTATAATAAAATGAAGATGTAATTACCTCATCCAAATAAACTGATTGTAAAGTCATTTTCAGGATAGTCTTCTTTGAGTGTTAAACTGTAACAGAAAGCATGACTTAGATACAGTGTTAAAATTATTGTGGAGAAGAGAAATAACTCATATTGAGTATTTTTCTCATTACTTGCATTGTTTTAAAGTGACTTCTTTATCAGTAAAAAGCGAATTGCATGAAAAGATCAACTCAGCCAAAATATGGTGTTTACGTACCTGTCTACTTGTTAATGGATTGTTTATGTTTGTAATCTAAAATAATTAAAAAGTATATAAATTAAATAAATATCAAGTTTGATGTTCAATCGTACAGAATCTGAGCCGCATAAAACAACCAAAACCTCATTATACACCGACAAACCCTAATTTTGAAGACGCCGTGTGGTAGGTTGGTCAGTTGGTGAGTTGGTCTGTTGCAAGTTGCCTTGTCCGGAGCCTAACTTTGAAACTACAGGATAGAATTTTATAAAATTTCATTCAATTTTAGAGCACAACGAGAGGAAGTGCAGTGTACAAGAACCATAACTATGTTTTACCTAATTACAGAATTATTGCCGTTTGTTACTTTTTCTTGTCCGGTGAATAACTTAATAACTACCTGATGGATACTAATAACAATTCAGACAATGGTAGAGCATAATGAAAGGAAGTGCAGTGTAAAATATTTATAAGTTTAATAAGTTAATTACAGAGTTATTGCCCTTTGTTAAGTGTTCTTGTCCGGAGAATAACTTAATAACTTTCAGACGGGAGCTTATAAAACGTCATACACTGGTAGAGCAACATGAGGGGAAGTGCAGTGTACAATAACCATAACTCTAATTTAGCTAATTACAGATGTATTACCCTTTGTTACTTTTTCTTTCCCGAGAATTACTTAATAACTACTAGATGGAATGTTTAAAAACTTCATAGGATGATACAACACATTGGGAGGAAGTGCAGTATACTTGAACCATAACTATATTTTGCTTAACTACAGAGTTATTGCTCTTTGTTACTTTTTTTGTCTGGAGAATATTTTTAAAGCCACATGATGGAATTGGATTAAACTTCGAAGAAGAGGGTCATATTGCTTCGCACATGATGCAGTCCGTCCGTCGGTAGACCAAAGCTTTTCCAAGTGATAACTCAACAATGCCTGAACCTATGGTCATCAAACTTGATTTTGAGGTTGGGACTGACCAGTCGATGAACCCGATCGATTTTGAGGTCATCAGGTCAAAGTTCAAGGTCCCATTGACATTGAATTTGAAAAGCTTGTCCAAGTGATAATTCGACATTGCCCGCACCCAAGGCCCTTAAACTTAACATGAAGGCTTTAGGTGAACAGTAGCTGACCCCTATTGATTTTGAGGTCGTCGGGTCAAAGGTCAAGGTCACGGTGACATTGAACGCGAAATGCTCAAACTTGAGATGAAGGCTTTGGGTGACAAGTAGATGACCCCTATTGATTTTGAGGTCATAGGGACAAGGTCATAGTGACAATGAATGCGAAAAGCTTGTCCCAGTGATAACTCAGCATTGCTTTCATCCATGGCCCTCAAACTTGATAGGGAAGCTGGGTGACCAGAAGAGGACCTCTATTGATTTTGAGGTCATACGGTCGAAGGTCAATGTCACTTACCAAGGTCAATGTCACTTACCTTGAATGCGAAATCTTGTCCGAGTGATAAATCGATATTGCATGTACCCATGACCCTGAAACTTAAGATGGTGGCTTGGGTGACCAGTAGATGACTCCTAGTATGAGGGCATCGGGTGAAAGGTCAAGGTCACAGTGACCAAGATTGTCCGAGTGACTACTTAACAAATACTGGACCTATTTTCCTCAAACTTGACTTGGAGGTTTGGCCTGACCAATCGATGACCCAATTCATTTTGAGGTCATCGGGTCAAATTTCAAGAGCATAGTGATCTTGGACTTGAACAACTAGTTACAGTGATAACTCCACATTGCATGTTCCCATGGTCCTAAATCTTGACATGGAGACCGCGGGTGGCCAGTAGATGACCTCTTTTGATTTTAGCGTCATCGGGTCGAAAATTGTCCAAATGTACCTGACAACATGGCACTCAGAGGGGGCATACTGTTTGACAAACATCTCTTGTTACAGAGTTATTGTTACGTTTGTTACGTTTTCATGTCTGTAGAATAACTTTAATTGCCCTTTCTCACATTTTTCTCGTCAGGAGAATAACTTTACAACTACAAGATGTAATTTAAGAAGGGGTTTCTCAATAGTTCACTCACTACCTTTCCTATCAGGGCGTCGTCCGGGGTTTTTCATCACATTCAGTGAATGTTCATGTTGTATTTTGGGAGTTCATTAACCTGTTCGTGATATATACAGCTTTTGATGCTTCTGCAACAGGTGAATATTGAAATCATTATTAACAAGGAATAATTGCTCTATATGAGAAAACTTTCCCAAAATCCTTTATACTTTCAGTCAAGGATCAAAACCTTCCTGGCATGTTCCAGATGTTTTATTACCAATGTAAATGACTGCAAACAACACATATGTACGGACCAAAAATATGGAAAATCACCTGAAATGAATAGTTGCAAAATGTGAATTTTCTCATCAAATGCATTCTCTTTTTGCTACTGTTTTCAAACATCGGTTTCTTGTAGAAAGGGTTAAATCACTATTAATCTGAGAAACATTCCAACAGTCACCTCATCAAAGGCATTATGTAGATAAGAATTTTGAACTGATATGCCTTTTCAAAGAGCTTGTTTAACCCTTTTACATTCATGATATATGTAGCCTGGTTTGTCTATAAATACAAACAAGAACTGCCATTGAGATCACAAAGGATACAGTGTCTCTCAATACTATCCTTAGGAATGGGCGCTTGCAAGAATATCAATTTACTTATAAATAACTGTTAAAAACTAAGAGAAACAGGTCACTAACTGTAAGTCATTCTTTAACGTAGTATAAAAGGAAGGTCAGTTTCCTCTGTATTCATTCCAAAAGGGCAAATGCGCTAGTCAATATACGGTTCATAGAGAATAGCAGAGGATGTCAGACGCTGGTTCTAAATGGCTACATGTACAGCCTCAAAACAACCGGAGTGTCGCTACTGGAACTGTTTCAACAAAGCATGTAATGGGAAAATTACCACTAAGAATGATCTTCCTAACAAAATCGCCGGTGAACACAATCACCCACGAGATAACAGCAGCATTGTTGCTGTGGACATCATGAGTGGTGTCCTAAAGCAGTAAGCCGGTGCCCTCTATCTTCAATGATATGTTGGCAGAAACACGATCGATCGAATGGGACAATTCCACCCAAGAGATTGATGCTTATCTGCCCATAATCTACGAAGACTAGTTCATATAGACAGCTGGCTAAGGCTAGACCAGTCCTTCCAAAGACAACTGGGGTGTGCAGCGAATGCTCATATTGGCCAGCGCTAACAACCTGACCCAACTGTCTACAGCCGAGACCTGGTCTGTGGACGGTACCATCTACGCTTCGCCATCATATTTCTACCAGCTATACACCATCCACGCCATCGACGGGTATATGTTTCCCCTAGTGTATGAACTACTTCCAAATAAACAGTGGAGAAACTTGTGCTACGTGCCTCGGCACTGCCTTGGCCTCGGCACTGCCACGTGTTAACATATCTGAAAGAATGTGACAATGACTCTGTGCCAGTGTCTAAGTTTAAGGAATATGTGCCTGATAAGTGGGAAGAGGGTGACCGCCACGCTACTGGAATCATTACGACAATGATGGTCCATGCACTACCAATCATGTTGAGGGTTGGCACCATAAAATAAACAACCAACTACAACATTGCCATCCTGATATTTACACGCTAATAGACTTGGTCCAGAAAGAGCAGGCTGCTAACAAGGCGAAGCTGTTCAAGAACGCAAACAGTGGGAAGCAGCGACCAAGGAAGCGGGCATACCGTGACCTTGAGCAAATACTCATCAGACTGACACTGTGAAATGGACATCATGACGTATGTTCATGCTGCTTCTCACTTAGTTAAATTAAGTGAATATGTTAATATACGTTATGAGATTATGAGTTAAAATATGTTTTAAATCCGTCTACACAAACATACATCAAGATGTCCTATTTAAATATATTGTGTGCTGCGCATGTTCATCAGTTATTCCCAATTCTTCGTTCCCTGTTTTAATTCATAGTAGGCCTATAGTACATTATTGAAAATAAAAATCAGCTCTATATTTGTGTAATATTTATGAAAAACTTTCCCAAATTTAGAAACACAACTTTTCATTACAGTATGGCAATATTTGCCAATTATCACCTATCAACTCTATTTTTACATCAAACAATATATCCCAACTCCTACCTCAATTTATATAGAAATAATTAAAGGTTGGGAAAGTGGGAACACACCAGTTCTTCAACTGTGTAATGTTTCAACAAAACCGATTTCTGCGGTTTAGGAAAAGTTCAACTTACAAGGCTATTACTACATAATTCAAAAGTTAAGTAACACATTTTTAAATTACCTCCCTTTAACATTTACGACAAAGCTTCGGGTATTGCTCTTCAACTGTATACAGATATCGTTCCAGCCATTAGAAATTCCTATATATCCCCCTTCCCCCAAATGTTTGCAGGGAAGATAACAAGCAATGTGACATTATTACACACACACCTTTTGGCGTATTGCAATGCGATAAAAAAGATCGTAATAACCTTAGCCATGTTTTGTAGCTGCTACAATGCATAGAGAAGATCTCAATGACTGAGACTCAGACCAGAACAGCTGTATACACATGCCAGATGCTAATAAACACGCATTTCGGCGCCTTGCAAGTTATTGAAAAGCGGGCTATAGCTTTATATAGCTGAAGCCCTTACAATGCACCAAGAACATCTCAATGAATGGTATTTGTCCTCCATGTACCCTGACTGATGCTCAGCAGAATGCACATGCCGATGCTAATACACACGCCTTTTGGCGCATTGAAAGTTATTAAAAAGGTGGCTATAGCTTTAAAAAGGCATATAGTTTGCAGCCCCCACAATGCAATGAGAACATCTCAATGAATGGTATTTGTGCTCCATGCGCTCTGTCTCAGGATCAGACCCGGACATCTGAAAGCACATGCCCGCTGCTGATTAACACACAGTTTGGCATATTTCATCGGTTGGAAAGGTCATTATATCGTAAATGCTTTGTAGCCCCTAAATGCGTTGAGAACATCTTAATGAAGGAAGTATGTCCGGCGTCTGCTCGTAACCGGAAAGCTGAATGAACATAGCCGATGACAATACATGCGCATTTTGGCCATAGCAATCCGTTGAAAAATGTGTTATAGTGTGAAAAGGGTATGTTTTGTAACCCTTTAAACACCCACCACCAATCTTCGCAAGCGAAGGGTAATTTGTCTATTACACTTCATGTACTTATGGGCATGCTAATGTACAAAGTAACCTTTGCCAAGCGAAGATGCCATCCACCCTGCATAGAGAATATCTGAATGATTACAATTGTTCCACCCGAACTGAGGATGTGACCATGGTCAGCTGAATACACATGTATGGTGCTAGTAAACACGCCTTTTGGAAGAGTAAAAAGCGTTGAAAAGGTTGTTATGGCATGGCAAATGTAAGTATTTTAGCCCTAACCACATTCACCCTCCCTGCACTTAGAAAAGTTCAATGAAAGAAACATTTTCGCCGTGTGTCTAGACTGAAGATCTGACCGTGGAAAACTGAATGCACATGCCCTTTGCTAATACACACGCCCTTTGGCCCAAATAATATAGTATCATATAGTTCCACGGACCTATACAGTGCCACTATATACTTTGCGAGTAGTCGTGATGTCGTATGTGGTATCAGTGCATTAGTTGTGCCCAAAAGGCCCATTAAAGGAAAAGTGTTAGTGACAGACTACATCTTACGAATAGTAGTTGGGACCTATACAGTGCCACTATTTTGTTTGCGAGTATTTGTGACGTCGTATGCGGCGTCAGTGCAACTATAGCTGTATTAGTTGTGCCCGAAAGACACATTACAGGAAACGGTTCTAGTCTACCCATGTTAGTGCCAGACTATATCTTACGAATAGTAGTTGGGGCCTATACAGTGCACTATATATTTTGCGAGTAGTTGTGACGTCCTATGTGGCATCAGTGTATTATTTGTGCCTAAATGACCTAATATAGGAATAGTGATTTTCGTCAAAAACAGTGCCAGTCTACCCGTATTAAAGTAAGTCTACACCCTTTGAATAGTAGCCGGTACCAATACAGTGCCACTATATACTTTGCGAGTAGTTGTGAAGTCGTATGTAGCATCAGTGCAACTATAGGTGTATTATTTGTGTCCAAAAGGCACATTACAGGAAACGTGATTTTCGTCTAAAACGGTCCTTGTCTTAGTGCCAGACTACATCTTCCGAATTATAGTAGGGACCTATACAGTGCCACTATATACTTTGCAAGTATTCGTGACGTCGTATGTGGCGTCAATACAACTAAAGGTGTATTATTTGTCTCCAAATGACCCAATATAGGAATAGTGAAATTTGTCGAACACGGTGCCAGTTTTCCCGTTTTAGTGCCAGTCTACATTCTACGAATAATATTCAGGATCTATACAGTGCCACTTTATACTTTTCGAGTAGTCGTGACGTCGAATGCGGCGTTAGTACAACCATAGCTAAATCATTTATGCCAAAATGGCCCAATATAGGACTAGTGATTTTCGTCGAAAACCAGTCAGCACAACTAGTCCGGACTATAAACAGTAACACTAAATACTTTGCGAGTAATTGTGACGTCGTATGCGGCGTTAGTGGTGTATTATGTGTGCCCAAATGGTCAAATATAGGAATAGTAAGGAGCCAGTCTCTCCGTTTAAGTGCCAGTCTACACCCTACGAATAGTAGTCAGGATATGTACAGTGCCACTATATACTTTGCGAGTAATCGTGACGTCGTATGCGGCGTTAGTGCAACTATATGCGTATTATTTGTGCCCAAATGGCCCAATATAGGAATAGTAAGGTGCCAGTCTCCCCGTTTTAGTGCCAGTCCTTATCCTACGAATAGTAGTCAGGATATGTACAGTGCCACTATATACTTTGCGAGTAATCTTGACGTCGTATGCGGCGTTAGTGCAACTATACGCGTATTATTTGTACCCAAATGGCCCAATATAGTAATAGTAAGGTGTCAGTCTCCCCGTTTTAGTGCCAGTCTACACCCTACGAATAGAAGTCAGGATATGTACAGTGCGACTATATACTTTGCGAGTTGGCGTGACGTCGTATATGGCGTACAACTATACGCGTATTAGTTGTGCCCAAATGGCCCAATATAGGAATAGTAAGGTGCCAGTCTCCCCGTTTTAGTGCCAACTATTTACTTTGCTTTCAAAAGTCGTCTTGTCCCTCATACATTCCCTCCTGAGGCATCTGTAGCAGACGACTTTTGAACAAAAAAATGTGATAATAGGAAAAAATGCCTGTAATGACTAGATGTTCGTTTCCCACAATGTTCGTATGTTTGCCTAGGTATCTTCAAAGTCACAATACTCCAAGACTGAAATCAAATGATGTGAAACAGCGACTATCAATTTCAACCCTTTCCTACTTGCATCGCACTTTGACGCATTATTTGAGAAGTGTGTTACAAACTTACAAGACATTGCACTTTACAAACAACTGATCCACTTTTCCCAAAATGTTTATTTTTCTATTCATTCTTGCAGACTCAAACAACTAGAAAAGAATATAAATTTACCACAAATTCAGCAGAAAGTAGGTTTAACATAAACACTCTATATGTTCTAAATAATGTTCTAAATAATGAAGCGTGTTCTTAAATGTGTTCTTATTGTTCGCCTCAATATAATCGCTCTACCAACCTCATAGTAAACACGCTAATAATCTTGATATCCTTTCTGATTTGTTCGTTGGTTGTTTCC
>JAUELF010190195.1:0-19881 GCA_031471495.1 Clinocardium nuttallii | reverse complement strand
TTCCTATATTGAATATTGATGATATTTCCTATATTGAATATTGATGATATTTCCTATATTGAATATTGATGATATTTCCTATATTGAATATTGATGATATTTTATGTAGTGCACATGGATGATATTTCCTATATTGAATATTGATGATATTTCATATATTGAATATTGATGATATTTCCTATATTGAATATTGATGATATTTCACGTATTGAGCATGGGTGATATTTCATGTATCATGGGTCATAGTTCATGTATTATGGATGATATTTCCTTTATTGAATATTGATGATATTTCATGTATTGAACATGGATGATATTTAATCGATTAAACGTGGAATATAGTTCACGTATTGCGCATGGATACTATTTTATGTATTGAATATGCATGGTACTTCATACATTGATTAACCGTTGTGTTAATCACCCAGGTATATCTATAATGATTAACCAAATAAATTATAATTGTAAATTATCCCAAAATCAAGACATCGTATGGTCACAACACTCAAACCTTTCCAACATACAGATGCTTACTGACGACATTCCATAACATTGTGACAAAAGGGGGGAAATGATCAAACGAGCAATTTCTCCATTTGCCATAATATTTTCAATAATATTCAATAATTTAACTTTCAAATTACACAAAATATTCTTGTTTTTGCCTTGATTGTTTCTGAATCGTCTGCTGTATATGTGTTGCATAGTGGAAAGGGTTTTAAACATCTCTTGTGTTTCGCAAAACAGGTTCATAGCGACATATCGACATTTTCTGCATACTTTAGTTGATGAACTATTTAAGTTTGTTCAATAGTTTTATATGTGCTATTGCTATATTAAACGTCCCGCGAGAAAACCAACATTATGGCTTCCGTGAAATGTATCGATGTATAATGCGAAGTCCGCACAGGCTAATCCAGGCCCACACATTCCTACTCGGTATGCTTAAGCTGGTCTGATTTTCAACTATTTCTTGAAAGCTTTTATAACCTGTGTGCGAATAGTTCTTACCCAGATTAAACTGCGCGAATCGTTTTAGCAAACTATTCAGCAAGGCACGCGATGATGGCAAAAACTATTTTCCAACTGACAATAAAGATGATTGGAAAAAAAAGGAAAGCAATTTGATAATCTAATTTACATTATTTGAAATGCTTTTAGCAAACATATTTAGTAAGTCACACACTGGCGGTAAAATAACGACTTTCCAAAAGAAAAAAAGAAATATAATTATCTTATTTATATTATATGAATTCCCTTTAGCAGCATATCCACCAATGTACACGACGAAGACAAAAACAAAGAATATACAACTGACAATAAAAGATGTTGAAAAGAAGGAATATAGAAAAGTGACGATTACCTTTTTAACATTATTTGAAATCCTCTTAGCAAAATATTCAGCAAGGCACACAACGGCGGCAAACACGACGCCGCCAATCAGGATAAAGAAGACGCCAGCGACGTTGTCGATTTGCATCTTTGACGTCTCGTCGGTGGACGGTTTGGCGAAGTCGGGACAGTTTCTTTGACCCCACCATCTGAAATGGAAACTCACTTTTGTAAGACTCTTCAATTGTTGTCATATGTGTCTTTAAAAAGAACTGTGTAAATTGATTCATTTAGAATGTACATGTGTTCGTATTGCAAAATAATACTAATAAAAAGTGTTTAAACAAAAGTAATTATGTTGCTGAGGAAAGATCAGGACTGGTTTACGAATTATACGAATACTTAGGAAGGAACCGTTGTCCGAATGTTGTATTGAAGTCAATTCAATTTTACACAGAAGGTTATTTATTTCCATAATAATATACTTGACCATCGCTGTATAAAATCATACAATTTACGAAACGTGATAACCTAAGCTTATTTAGAAAACTTAGTAATATATAAATATGTATTATGGCCAGTGTAAAACGGAATCTAACAAAGTATCTTAGTCAGCTAGAAATCCGAATAAAGTGCTAATTTAAATTCAGTAAATAAACCAATCTAAGTTTAGTGTTCACATGCCATTAATTTGATATTATTATACTATATGTATTTCTGTACAAATGCAAAGTCTGTATATAAAGCAACACGATGAACATACTACTATGGACATGAAGAACTTAAACTTGAACCCGGTAGTACCTGTTTTCTAACTCGTGCAAAGTTCCTCTGTCACTGAGTCTTAAGATAGCCATGGATATGTCTTCCCTGTATGTAGCCCCGGGTGGTACCCCTATTCCAAATCCTTTCGGATCAAAGGGCGGACCCACCTCCATAAAATCACAGTCTTCGATTGTCTTATATTTATTCACAGTCGTGTCCCAGAAAAAGGCATAATTTCCTTCCTTCACTTTCCTAAACCCTTCCTCGGTGTCCCGAACCATAGACGTGGGTTCAATCTCAGACATCTGAGCCCACATTTTGGAGAAATGTTCTATATCCGTGTTCTTGAAGAAGGACATGATACCACTGCTCTGAACCGTCCCGTACTTGATTCTCGTTTGTGATGCTAAATCGGTGACCGATTTAATGGGAGTGTTTATTTTCTTTACGGTTAAAAATGCTGCCAAGTTGGCTGTATACGATGAAATCAGTATAAGCGCAAAGAACCACCAAGAAGAAGTCAATATACGACCGGGGAGCGTTGTAGGGGAGGCGTCCGTGCTCCCTTGCAACAAGGACCCAAACACAAACCAGAAACTTTCCTTAAAGGTAATAGACGGACACTCCTTCTTGTTGACGTTTCCTACTCGTTCTAGGATGTATAAAACGATACTGACGAACACGAAAGCCCCGAGAGTACAGAACCACACTTCTGGATGTAGAGGATTAAGGAATTCGAAATAAGATGTCGTTGAACGTGGCACCTTCATTAAAACGCTAATGTATCTGGTCATGAAAGGTTTCGTGAAGTCTACTACAGCCTCGCGCTCCGAATTGATACTCAAGGGGGCCACTGACATCGTCGCATTCTGGAATATAATGGAAAAGAAATGGATAGAATACAAAATGGATTTCAACCACTACACGACAAAACTGCTCTTACAGCAGTATGATATTATTTGTCTTCTCACGAATCAATATTTACCGGAAAGTTGCCTCTGTTCTAAGTTACATGTATATGTTATAATAGTGTCCATAAATGTTTAACAACTATGTTTATTTAATGTGTTTAATAAATACACATATCACTTGAGAAATAACGAACAATTAAACCTTACTATCCAACTCGCAGACGACTTTTGACGCATCTACAGCAGACGACTTTTGAAAACATTGTGTTAAACGGACAACTTTCAGATATTGAGAGCTAGTTCTCCTCTCCTTCTTTTCAATTATATTCGTTCAATGTACATCCAATGAGCTGATTCAGTATGTGTGTCTATATGTTTTGTAAATCATCCGATACGTGGTTGAGTCGTACCGCGCGAAAACCAGTAGTATTGACTCTGCAAAGTCGTATAATGAATATGAGCCGACCCGACGTTGTTTATGGCATCTGCGTGATGTAGCGACCAAGACCAGCCTGCGCAGTCTGCGACGACTGATCCGGGCCGACACATTCCGTTTCAGGGGGATAGAGCTATAGAGTAATGGTTCCTGAAACAGAATATCCACATTAGGCGGAAAGTGTATATCCGGGTAAGCCTGCGCGGCATGCTTAGGCTGATCCGGGTCCATACTGTACACAGAGGTCATTCTGTTGTTTCTCTCGCGGAACGACTCTTTAATGGTTGTAGCTGAACGTACACGAGCGCCATACATCGTTATAACAGTAACATACACAAACCCCAGGGTACGGTTAAACCTAACGTAGTGCAGTCTTTATTGATGACTAGCCAATTCGTCATTTATTCGGGAAAAACAATTCGATAAATTAGATATATATTCGTCAATTTTATAGATCTCGAAACTAAGCATGTAGCTCCAAAGGATACAGGGATATACATATACAAGAGCACATGTACTTCTATGGTAAAGAGATATACTTTATAAATATTGAATGAATGTATATTGTTTTATGGCGCATCGACAGCTATGGTCATTTAGCGCGCAATTAAATTTAATTATTCATGATCCCTGGGTAAACAAACCAGTACTAGGCTAGAAAATGTGCCTTGCCCAAAGGCACTCCACCATGACCGAATTGCTGCAACTCGGGATCGAACCAGGGACACCCTGTTTCGAAATCCCCGAAGCTAACCACTCGACCACAGCGGGTTCCTTTTAGAAATATTGAATATGTATCCCAAAGTTATTTGTTTCAGTTGAGATATCTATCTATAGAAAATATCGCTTCCTTGCAGATTATAATATATCTGCCTAACTTTTAGAGATAATCCCCTAATCTAAATCGACATCTTGATAAAAGAACATATCGCTTAATGTTAGATGACATATATATTTAATTTTTAGATACATCGCTCTAATTTATAATTTAGAGTAGTCTTTTAGGGTTAGAGCATCTTATTGTAAATTATAATCAACTATTATTTGAAAAAAATTATCTTTAGGTAAACTATTTAGCCATATTACAATAAAATATAAAATCCGTGAATTTATTAATATCAGCCGTCCCGCGAGAAAACCAACAGTATGGCCTCTGCGTAATGTATCAACCCAGATCAGCTTGGGCAGTCATCGCAGTCCGGGCCGACACATTCCGTCTCGTTGGGATAGAGGTATAGAGTAATCATTCCTGAAACAGAAAATCTTTAGGAGTCCAAAATGTTGGTTTTCTCTCATAGGTTGCTCAGCCCTCATGCGAAACAACCAGCGTTCTCGATATTCAAAGATAACCCTTTCCCAAATAAGTAGCTGAAGAAATTAAGAACATCTGATAAAACATAGAAAAGTCTTTATATATTAAGGTATAGCTGCTGCTTAAAATGTAAACAACATTTTGACAAAAGATGATATTTCTCGCTTTGAGCACGTGCTCCTTTTTTCATAGTGTTTACAAAAGTCGTCTGTATCTGAGTTGTTGAAAAGCGTCTGTATGTGGGAAAGGATCTAACCAATATCAGTATTATTTTGCGGAGAAAACTTTATCCAAAATGTAAGAATAAGAGTGTTAAATAGTGTCCAATAACAGACATTGGAAAGTTTTGAATTGTATTGAATTTAAGTAATTGACGCTTTAATGCAGTTTAGAACAATAATGCAGGTATATCACGGTGTTTCCTGGGTAATTAACCCGTAATACTGGTCCATTTACCCTGACATCAGCCAATCAGTCGTTATGATAAACCCAAATTCCTAAGCAAAAGTAGGGAAATCTATTATTAATATTTATTATTTATAAAGCCTTTGGTATGAACCGGTCGGAAATCGAACCCGCCACCTGAAACTCTAAAGACGATTTTTTTCAAAATTTATATATAATTGTTAACTCCGCCTTTGTGGTGTAGTGGTAGAACGTCCGCCATGGGTGGACCGGGACGTCGCGGGTTCAATCCCCGATCGGGTCATAGTTAACATTACGATTGGTTGGTCGGTTAAAAGATAAATAGACCAATAGTATACTAGTAGCCTACCAAGGAAACGCCGTAATATAACTGAAAACAGTGTTAAAAGTGGCGTAAAACTCAATACAAACTGGGAAACAATGAGTGCACGTTTCTGTTACAATACATGCTTGTAATGTATTCAAACAGTTCAGTCAATTTTTTCAAAATTTGCATATCGACTGTCTTCGACGACGAGTTCGTCAATATAGAGAACATGAAGATTTTCAATTAGATGCCGTCGACCAGAAATTTTCCCGAAGAAGACGGGCAGTAATTACTGACATTAACTGTCTCTCTGTGCTCAGCGTTTCTTTACGATGGTAGTGATCATCGGTGAAGAATAAAGCGCCCGTATTTAAGATGTAATGACAGTTTGTAATAGCGCCTAATTGCAGCAGTTATCTGCTTTCTCACCGTTCACTCTTCAACCGAGCTTGTTGCATTCAGGGGGGGAAATGTACCAGCTGTGTGTGACAATCAATTGTTACACTGGTTTAATACGTCAGCGGCTTAACCATCGTCGGGTTAACTAGCATGTATTTTACAATGGTGATCACTAATGAATGATAAAAACGCCCTTATCTAATGTGTAATTGGAGTTTGGAAAAGCATTATGTTATGTTTCACATTTCTTTCAACACTTTTCTCAGTTATATCCGGGTTAGTTACGAGTACTACTAGGTCATCTATCCAGACAGCAGCCAGTCAGTCGCTAAGCTAATCCCGCAATCCCAAGCTATTATAACCATCTTTGGTATGACAAGCCAGGGGATCAAACCAACGACCATCCGCATCCGAAGCGGACTATGTACATCCGAGGCGTATCCTGCTTATCTTAGCTTCCATCCGTGATGTCGAGATTATGATGGATAAATAGGTCTTTGTCATACAATATCTCTTTTATTATCCAATTCAACCTTGTTATAAGAAGGTGGTTATTTTGAGTACAACATATGGTAAGAGGGGCATCACGATGATTTAAGATCTAGAAATACGCACGCTATCTAGAGCTATGCAATTAGACACAATAGTAAGATAAACAATTGTTTGTATTCCCCCGTCATTATATTTAGAGCCATCACATCCGCGCTTAGACTTTGTTTTATTCTATGGTGTTTTACGCCGCTTTCAACACGTTCTTGGTAGTTTTACGGCGTTTTCAGGGTAACTTGAAACATTTAACAGTTTTATGTTTAAAGTATTTGGCTCGGGGATCGATACAGCCACACCCAAAGCATTTAGAAAGTAAAGTATTAATTAATTGATTGTTTGACGACAGTCATTAATACACTTTTTAAAGTATTTGATCTGGCACAGCAATTGAATTAACGTCATTTCAACTGATCCGCTGGTGTCAGGGTCAATATCGATAGTACCAATGAGTCGAATTACGAGAAAACCAACAGTGCGTAAATTATCGACCCGGATCATCATAAGCATGCCGGGCTGGCTAACCCTGACAGACACTCTTCGCCTCATGTGGGTTTTCTGTTTCAGGAATCATCATTTTATACCTATATGTCCCTTAGACGGAATGTGTCGGCCCAGACTGCTGATCTGGGTCGATACATTACGCAGAGGTCATACAGTTGTTTTTTCTTGTTGAACGGCTCAATAATGATTCATCATAGAAACGCCGTAGTATACCCGGAATCCATTGAAAGCTTCACATGAGTTTAAGCCATTAGTAGTTTCCAAAGTGTTTGTTAAATGATAAATGATCACTAGATTTTAATGCAGTCTCAGTTCATTGCTTGAGCACAGTCGGCAACGACAAGGGCCGTCGATCGAGGGTCATGCGTGCAGACCCTGTTTCAGCCAATGATATTGTTTATGGCTATGGTCATTCGTCCTCCACCACTCGGCTAAAACAATATGTAAGAGAAGGTCGCCAGTTGCCTGACACGAATGCTGGGTGGAATACTAGTGCGAGAAAGCCAGGAAACACATGTTCGGATGATCTAAATGAACAATTGTTGAAAAGGGCGTTGCGTTAGACAAACACACACTCACAACTAAGCGACTACTAAGTTCAGATTATAAGACGTAGGAAATATTCATTTAATCCGAGGTTTTAAATGGCACGGAAATTCAAGTGTTATGTCTAAGCTATGTTCTCCTCACCTTAAACTGTCATTGAACGATATCAATTCCTTTGAGAAGCAGAATATTCATATTTTAATGTCTTTTTAAACAGAAATTTTGAAAAGTTTATTAACCTTTAGAGTGAAATACGCCCGGATTTTAAGACACTTTAGCGAGTAATATAGTCTCTTTAAATGTAACAAATTCTGATAAATTGCAAGTTCTTTGCCAATTGGGTATTCTTCAAATTAATTGAGCGTTCCACGAGAAAACCAACATTATGGTCTATGCGTAATGCATCGCTCCAGATCAGCCTGAGCAGTCAGCATCTATACAGAGGAAAACATTCATAGAGTAATGATTCATGAAACAGAAAATACACAGGAGGTGAAACGTGTCTACCCGGATAAGCCTGCGGGGCATGCTTAGGCTTATCGGTAACGATTCTTTACGCAGAGTCCACAATGTTTGTTTTCTCGCGGGACGGCTCAATTCTGCCCGTGTAATTATACAAGTCTGTCCCTTATATCTTGAATTTTTAAATAGCCAATAAATGTCCAAGTTAATAGATAAATTTCCAAATGTCGAACGAAAATGAGGACGCTTCTTTCAAGCAGTTATCAACGGATATACTGTCGCCTGTTGTGAACACAGTAATACATGCACTGCTTTCGTCTATTTCATTTCATTTGAGTTAAACGACCCTCAGAGCATTTCTTTTTAGATTTATATCACGGCGAAAATACGCTTATACATAATCGCTGTATACCTTCACCAGTTTCAAAGTTGTTCATGCCAATATTGTCTGTGGTTTAATGAAGCCGCTTTAGTTGATTAAATGGTGATACAAAATAAACGGGAGCATGTGACATTAAAAGGGCCATTTTGTGAATTAAATGACTATTCTTCAAAATTAATTTTGATATGCAAGTATTATTAGATATAATGATATAAAACAATGTCATACATTTGAAACAAATTTAAACTTGCAATAGTGAATGAATATCACAGAATGTCAGAATCGCCATTAACTCAAAGATGGCTTTCACAAATGTATGTATAGGACGTAGACGTATCACTCCGGATCAGCCTAAGCATGCCCCGCAGGCTAATCCGGGTGGACACTTTTCGCCATCTGTTAAGTATCTGTTTCAGGAATCATTACTCTAACCCTCTATCCCTCTAACCCTCTAACCCCCTATCCCTCTAACCCTCTATCCCTTTATCCATCTAACCATCTAACCCTCTAACCCTCTAACCCTCTAACCCTCTAACCCTCTATCCCTCTATCCCTCTAACCCTCTAACCCTCTATCCCTCTAACCCTCTATCCCTCTATCCCTCTATCCCTCTATCCCTCTTACCCTCTAACCCTCTATCCCTCTATCCCTCTAACCCTCTAACCCTCTATCCCTCTATCCCTCTAACCCTCTAACCCTCTATCCCTCTATCCCTCTATCCCTCTAACCCTCTAACCCTCTATCCCTCTATCCCTCTATCCCTCTATCCCTCTATCCCTCTAACCCTCTAACCCTCTAACCCTCTATCCCTCTATCCCTCTGAGATGGTATGGTGTTGCCACAATGCATTCAATACTATTCAACAATTTTAATTTAAATTTCAGAGCTTTTGAAGAATTTTGCTTAGATATTCTAAACTTCGTCCGCTGCACATTTGTTGTATGTGGGAAAGGGTTGCAGATTTAAAATACGTAAAATTAAGTGACTCGGCTTCGGTTCGAGTCCGCATCTAATGCATACGGTTCATGGTGGCCGTTTTGGATAACGGTACCACTTCTGTTAGTTAGCTTCCGCCAGAAGGGTAACAACTTTCGTGTGTTAATTAAAAATCTGTCACATGTAATCTGATTGTTGTAATCGAAACCGTTCCCTAAGAAGTCATTGACACTATCTAGCATATAAACAAAACTACACCGGACTAATTCGAAATGTTTAGGGCAAAATTATTTAAAGGATATGTCAAATTCTTTGAAAGAATTGTTATAAAAAAAAAATTGCTTATCCTGAATTTGAAATTTTAAGGAAAAAACCGGTAGCGGGGTGCAATTAAACATGTTTAAGACTTGTATTTGGATCATTATATGAGCCGTCCCGGGAGAACATTATTGCATCTGCGTAATGTGTCGACCAGATCAGTCTGCGCTGTCCGCGCAGCCTGATCGGGGTCGACACATTCCGTCTCCGAAGGAAAGAGGTTTAGATAAATGATCCCTGAAACAGAAAATCCACATGGAGCGAAAGGTGTCTGCCCGGGTTAGCCTGCGCGGCATGTTTAGACTGATCCGGGTCGACACTTTACGCAGAGACCACACTGTTGGTTTTCTCACGAGACGGCTCATATCATCTGCGTTACCATTGAACACGGTGTAAAATCTAATATAAGACTATACATGGGGAACGGATGACATTTTCGATAAAACGGTATTCTTTTCGTATCTATTTCTATACCTATCACAGAAATCTCAATTGACATGTCATTCCGAATCGGCTAGACGCTTTTGAAGTGTCATTTAAAGCGTCCAGCATTACTCGTTTTCAATTTACGTAACACAGACAGGTTATTCTATTACCATCAAAACGATTTTGCCTTCATTTTACAAAATCTCTACCTATCGCCGCATGTAGACATGAATTCCGCAGTTTTAACTCTGCGTGGAATAGGTTAGATTTATGTTGACTGGATAAAACCTACAGCAAATATACCAAAAACACACGCTTATCTCGACACTAATGATCTATTTAAGAGGCGGGGATACAAATGAAAGATGGAATTCGATTTCAGCTGACACAAAGAGCTGTTACGGGGGAGAATAGTCAGCACTGTGTGATGGTTTCCTTGTAAAACAAAAAAATAATCGCAGAGATTTAAACATGTTGCTAACGTCGCTAAATGCTGCAATGACTAGGAGCCCAAAACGGACAAAGATGCCGAAGCTAACAGCAGGGTGACAACTCCCTTGAAAGATTGAGATTTTAACATTTTGATAACGTCGCCAATACAGCATTAACTAGGACCCCACCTAGGACAACGATGCCGAAGCTAACAACAGGGTGACAACTCCCTTGAATGAATGGGGATTTACTTCGTTTACAAACGCATATATGTTATATCACGCCGAACAGTTTACAGAAACATGCAATTCCTGGTACCAGAACATCCTCGGTGGTGTCATGATAGACCGTCCGTAGATTGCATGTTAGATCCCCGACCTGGTCATGCAAAATACATACTTTGAAAAAGGTAGTAATGGCTGCCCTCATTAGCAGTAACGGTTGCGGGGTTAGCCTTACTACTGAATGATGTCAGGATAAACGAACCAGAAGTACTGGTAACTTAACCATATATAACAACGAGATATAACTGAAAAAATGTTGAAAGCGGTGGAAAACACCAAACAATCAATCAATCAATCGATCTCCAGGCATCAGTTTAACACACACAAGTATACACAGGCAATTATTTACATTCACGCATAATATTTTAGCCCGTTGAAAGTAGAACAATATTGATAGACGTACATGTAGCTTTAATACCATTTTCGAATGATCGCATGTATTGTCGAGTTGCGATCGGAACTAAAGACATTCGGCAATGTTGACTGAGCTATCGTGACTCGAACGCATCCGTTCCGGCAAACATTCCCGAGGAGGTAAAACGCACGAAACTCACAATGAGTGAGCTGCTCCATGAAAAAACTAACATTATGGATTCTGCGTAATGTATCGACTCAGCTCAGCCTGCGAAGCCCCCGCAGGCTAAACCGGATCTTTACATTCAGTATCAGGGGATAGAGGTATAGAGTGATGATTAATGAAACAGAAAATCCACAGGAGGCAAACAATGTCTGTCCGAGTTAGCCTGCGTGGCATCCTTACGCTGATCGGGGTCGATACTATACGGAGAGTCCACTCTGTTGGTTTTCTCGTGGGACTGCTCAAGTTATGTCGGCCTACCCTAATCTCATGAATACAAGAGATACACTTTCAGTAAACGATGCAGTAGCAGACGAGTTCATATCACAGATTGTCGCAGATGATTTACCATGTAGCAGCCAATCAGATTATCGCAGATTGAAACGTTATATATTAACAGAGAAGCTAAATCATAGAAATAAACGAGATGGATAAGCCATGATCACCAAATGTTACGATTAAACAGTAATTGTTATGACAGAAGAACCTTGCATTGGTTCTATACTGCTAGCTATTTCATTGGACAGAAAAACGAGCACCTGCTCAGGAATATTAAAAATCTTTAGAGCCAATTCGAGACGACATTACATGCGGTGTCGTCAGATCGAATTTACACCGAATTATTTTGGTCTGATTTCCTTAAGAATTGCCTTACCCCTGATAGCAGTTCTCCGATCATACCGTTCCACGTTCCATCCGGGTTCTTGGATCCAAATTTCTTGTCATGCACCAGGTAAATTTCGTAATTGAAGTTTAACATTTCGGCGACCTCTTTAATGAGGTCAATTGCAAACCCTTCATACTTGTTGTTACCAATCTGTACCTTATGGTCCCTCCGATACATACAAAATGGCTTCTCCTGGAAATGAATAAAGTGCTTCACCGTTGAAGTCAGGATTGTTTTTGTATTTACGAAACTATAATAGTTGCTAGGAGGTTTAAAACTGCGATTCTGTTGTTGGATTCGGCATTTCTTTTTTAGCAATACTAATCTGAACAAACCCAAGGTCTACCACTTCGTCAAAATCAGATATCTTGTTTCTTACTTCTGTTAAAATAGACCCCCTAATGTTAACAAGTCAGAAATGTTCACTTGTCAAAAACGGAAACCTAATTTTCAAATTCATTAAAAATCAGAATCCTTTTTTAACCTACTCTAATCTAGGTTGTTGGACTTTGATCCTGTTTGTTTAACATGAAACACGTGGTTGCATTAAACGCTATTCCTACTGTCGAAGAGCTAGAGCCGTCTGCTTCTCGGCGTAGTCTAATCAGTGTCTTCCAAGTTTGCTTTCGATTGACACAAACATATTCATACATTTTAACTTATACAGGAGATCGGTTTGCTAACACAAACATATTCATACATTCTAACTTATACAGGAGATCGGTTTGCTTTCAATTAACACAAACATATTCATACATTCTAACTTATACAGGAGCTCGGTTTGCTTTCATTTCGGACAAACATATTATTTATGATTTAAAGGAGAACATAATTGATCAAATATAGCATTGTAGTTATTCCCTGTATACCGTAGTGTTTCGTTCTAACGTGCTCAAGTAAAACTTTTCTAAATATTCCGTAAACGACTATCGCGTATCAAGCTATAAATCATTCGGAGAACACATATTCAAGCTATGTAATTATAACATGTTGCCAGGAACTGTCGGAAATGCTAATCTTACTAATTGCCTAGAATCGGGGTGACCGGAGCACTTTGACTTGGCCGCTATTACCAATACCATTTGCACATGTTAATGTTTGTGAGCCACGTCTTAAAATTCGGGGTCTCATTGACTCTACGTAACTGAATCACATTAAGACAAATTGTCGTTAAACTAAATAGGTTACAGTTCTAGTGTTTGGTCAAAAAATACATCTAGAACTATTTACATGTAGACAAACAACGAAGGTTCTGTGGAGACTGAGTAGATGTGCAGGTTCGCCTGAGTCTTCACTGTACGCATATGCATTTAGACCCCGATAAGTCAGACGTGTGACTCTTGTATAATTATCCAACCCGATAAAATGTAAATGAGAGCCGATACATTGGAAAGCACATCTTCGCTAGCAAGGATTACTACTCATATCACTTTCGCGTTGAAGTCAATTCACTCTTGGTCAACGATTGGGAAAGCCAGATTGAACATTTATAAAATAACACCCAAATTACTCAAAGGTCTGTTTAGTACAAGTGTCTCATTGGTCAGAAGGAAATTTATTCCCGGAATAGACCAATCATTTATCGAGTAGAGAGATATGTAATTTCAAGCCTGGTCTCATTGCTTTAAGAAGATTTGTTAACTTATAAGAGGGTAACGCCTTTTAGTTTTAAAAGTAATTGAGTTATATAAAATAAATCATGGCCGCAAATTCAACTTAAGGGTATTTCCTGGTTTTCTCGAACCAGTAATCCTCACAACAGTCGGGACTAGACAACTAGCATCCTTTCCTCAGATTAGATTTCAATTGCAGGAAGACAAAATTAAAATATTGTATTAAAAGGAGAAATTGAAGGAGATGGTTAAACAAATTACAGATAGCTCAGATGCAATCAGAGGTATTCACCGTGTTCAAAAACTACAAAACTTTACTCCTTACTCAGACTCTGTGCTCAAGTATCGGATAGCAAGAATGAAATGAATTCCTAATCGAAATTGACCTACCAGATGTCTGATAAGTGGGACGTTTATGCCATGACGTTACTGAAATGGCGTACGTCTACTTCTTACTGTCTTTAGAGAAATGCAAATGTGCTACGTGTTTAACCTCTCATCGCCGACCGAGGGAATGGTTATAGGATGTCAGTTGGCAATTAGGAATATTTAAGTATGTTAATTAGCAAATAGGAAATATCGAAATACATGTATGTCATTCAGTCGTAGTTGACCACTATCAAGCTGAATCTTTGACATTTAATTTCCCTTAATTAATTTGGCATACTCTGTCTTATATTTTGCGGTTGCATTGAAACCGTTTGTTTGGAACTGAACGTCGAATATCAGCTATAGCTAAGTCCTGACAAGAATGGCAGAATATTCGTATGCACCCAAACAAGTGCTAAAGAGCACACCGACATAGGAATACACTGTCTGTATTACTTATTATAGGAGTCGCGCTTGTCGGTCGGTTTGTCGGACTGTTGGTTTGTCGGTCGGTCGATCGGTCCGTTTGTCTGGACATTTCTTGTGAACACTATTTCTCAGCAGCCCTTCATCAGAATTTAATATAACTTCACTGGAATTATTTTTAAATGAGTTATGGTCCCTTGAATTTCTTATACATATGTATATTGTCAGGCACCAGCTGTGGGTATTCATCACCTTCAGTGATATTTCTAGTTTTGGACAAAAATGCCCCTATAAAAAAAAGATCAGATTGGTGTCTTCATATGTTTGGTCTTGGTACACATTATAGGAACATTTAGGTTTCCATGATAAGGTTTAACAAGGTTATCCCTCCGGGTTTGCGTACGTTTGATAAAATGTATGCTGTGTAAATGCATATACATGTATGTAAAACTAACTAAAATGTCATTGTCATCGAAACAAGTTATTATAGTCTTTTCAAGCAACTGTCCGCTTTCCCACCTAGATGGTTAGCCCATTGTTGCAAGACGAATGACGTTTCTCGCATTAACTTGTTGACCGAGCTCGGGGTTTCTAACTCACAACACCTGTATTAACATCGCGCGGCACTACCGACCCTGTAACCGTGGCTCGCGGAGCTATCAACAACGGACAATTTGTAATATTTCTTGTATGTATTTTTTATTCACCACCAAATGAGCTGTCTCGCGAGAAAACCAACATTGTGAACTCTGCGTAAAGTATGGTCCCGGATCAGCCTAAGCATGCCGCACCAGCTTACCCGTACAAACATTGTTCGCCTCATGTAGATTTACTGTTTAAAAAGTCATTACTCTATACCACTATACCCCTGAGACGGAATGTGTCGGCCCGGATCAGTCTGCGCAGTCTTACGCAGATGCCATACTGTTGGTTTTCTCGCGGGACGGCCCAAATGCGTACAATGTATAATGGATAATGGACAGTAAGCGCCATACATATGAATACGATTAGTGGAGTCAGTATTGATGAATGTAGTGATATCAACAGACAGAAATAAATGATGCAGCCTACTACATTCGGTCATTTCTTAGATGACTAAAAGGCAAAATATTTGTTTGGTTAATTTCCTTTTTATGGTATTTTACGCCGCTTTCAACAGTATGTACGTCAAATCACGACATTTTAACTTGGTAAATAACCAGTGAACCCCCTTTTATACTTGTATATATATTCATTCTGACACAATCGCGTCTGTTGCTATACGCAAGTCTAAGAAAGGCCGGGAATGATATTTATATTGAGTCCGATTTTCCTTTGTCTGGGCTCTTCGTGGTGCTCCTTTTATGGCTTTTTTTTTAAAGTCGTTTGCTTTAAAAAATGTTTATGCGGGGGATACGATTAAACAAGTGTATAGCTAAAACGTTCAGTATCAGCTTCCTGGGAAAAAAAGTTGTTTGTATGGAATATTCAAAAAGGCAAAACCTACTCACGGCTAACTTGAACACGCGACATTTGGTACGAGAGGCCGAAGATCTACCACTCCACCGCTTATTCTCAATGGGTTTACACGATGCCTTTATTACTTCATAACGAAGAGGGAATATCCCGATCAAACAATGTAAGAGACGAAGGATATTCGAGTTCTTAACTGGTTGAATTGATTTAAGCTTTACCATGTGGGTCAGTTCACGTAACGAGTGATAACTGGCTTTCTCGCACAAGTACTCCACAAAACCTTCTTCCAAAGCAACTGGATACCTTCCTGATCGATTATCAAGCCCATTGTTGGAAGTCGAATGAAGTTTTTCTCAATGACCTTCGTCCTTGTTCGGAAAGAAGGAATGTTTGAGCACCGATTCGAAATCACTACCACTGTACTGATTGACCAAGCTATCGCGGCTTGAAATTTGTAGCTGGTTGAAAAGATCCGAAGATCATTTTACGTGTGACTTGACCCGCATCAAATTTTGTTCCAATCTCGATCCATCATCCATGGATGTAAGGGAATTAGAAGCTATTCGACAAATAGCCCAAAATCGCAAACGGTCATCTAACCAAACTTGAGTAATCGCCATACCATCAATCTTTCTGTCATACGGGCTATGTACTGTGTATATTTTCCGGCGAAAATTATAGACATCCTTGAATAAACGTCTCGCATGCTACATTTGTCGATGGAAAATAATAAATGAGCGATTCCTTTAGTTTATTCGACTTATTGTTGCTGGGGAAGAAATTGATTGATTGGAATTTAACGCCGTTATCAACATACTTCACATATGTAATGCCAGAACGGGTGGAGTTGAACAAGTATATTTCAGTCGGTAGCGATGCGGGCTATCAGTCCATGGGATGTAGGTTCGAAGCCCATCTAGGCCACTTTTATTTTTCGACGTTTGACAAAAAACAAGAGTACTATCTTCATTCGTCTTTTACAAATGGTCTAATAGTCTTTGTGGAGAAAAACAACAACTAGTTATTGTTTTGAGCGTTATTGTTTTGAGCGCTTGTGTGAGTAACTAACATTTATTTTTATTATTAAATTAATTTCAAATTTGAGTCTTTTATTGATCCCAACGTTGTAGGTAAACGTCTTGTATGATGATATTGTAATATGATTAACATGTGTGTAGTGTAGTTACAATTGTATTGTAGTACAAGTAATAAAAACACATAAAGAATGCATACAGCCTAATAAACCATATGCTAAGCTGGTTCGAACCATTTCCGGTACGAATCATCTTTTACATGTTGCAACGATAATGGCTATATTTACAAAGCGTACAATAAACTACACTACACACATGAAAATCATATTACAATTTACAATATAATAAAAAAAATCGTTTACTTACATCGTTGGGAAGTAAGAAAGTTGGAAATTAGAAGTAATACAGTTAAAAGTTAGAAGTAATGTAGTTAGAAGTGTTGAAGTTATAAGTATGGTAGTCAGCAGTCAGAAGTATATTGAAGCAAGAAATCCCTCCTGTCTTCCATAGATTATTGACTTTGATATCAATAGTAAGTCCATTTTACAAGCAGTCTACTGAGGTTCACTATACCTGTCTTAGTTCAAGTTACATTTATTTACCCTCCCTCCTGTCATAAAGTAATCGATACTTGGCTTAGCAGTTGCCTCTGTCTACCACGTGGAAATCAATAGATAATGCATTATTGTATCAACTCTTTTGTTAAAAACTATTACTTTAAAAACATCAATAAATGGACACCTTTGGTAAACTCTGAAGAAAACTCCCAGTTCTTATCATTTCTTAGTTTTTCATAATGTTTTCAGAATGGCGGCTTCATATATGTGCTGTATCAATGACAGATAACTTTTGCAAAAGCAACGACATTGAACGGCGCCCGTAATGGTCTAGTCTCCAGGAAGCAGACGTCGAAAGTGATTAATATAAGCGGTATACTTGTTTCGCAAGTGATTAAACATTTAAAAAAAGTTTAAATTAACAACCTTGAACTAATATATGTTTCGTCAAATCAAATTGAACTAGCAAGTAAATGTGCCAGTTGGCCTTTTGTAAACAGTGTAGAACCATATCAGCCTGTGTATCAACAAAGTCTGACAACTATTTTCTCAATTTGTTTAAACGTCTGTCAACTTGTGTATACTCTGATAAGAAGGGGCACATGTACAAGATGAGCCCTGATTTAACCCTTTCACTGACGAATTTCTCAAGGTCGACTTTTCCATGTTGAAAATGTCGCCACTCCATTTTTCGTTCAAAAAAGAAATTTGGTAAAATTTATTGTGAAAATGAAAAGTAGTGCATATTTCAGGACAGACAGCTTGTTACGAGCTGTCTCACATATGTTTGATTTGTTTGCATGGCTTTAATTGTCTTTGGCAGCGAAAGAGCATAGAAGGTTTTTGGAATTTGATGTTACACGTAGAGGGACAAATGCAGGTTCATCCTAGTCTTCACTGTACACATATACACCAAGACTCCTAATCCCTCGAAATCATTCAGTTCAAATTTAATTCCAAACTGACGCATTTCGTCGTGGCCTAACTCCAATCACGCCGATAAAGAAATTGGGCAACGGAAAGCCGTTCTGGTTTGGCGCATTCCCAATTGGTGAAATATTGCCGACAATTGCATCCATTAACATGAGTTATGTGGTGAAAACCCATTTGAATTTCTGCATTATTGAATCATACGACTTAGAAAACACATTTAACCGAAGACCTAGGATAGACAATAGCAAACAAGACCTGATAATTGAGTCACGCCATGCGAACAGAGGCCTTCCGAAGAGGAATTTGTATTACTTGTCTTTGAGATACGAAACTTGAAACATTTTATTTCTTGTGGTAAGAATGATAACGTTTATTATGAGTGCATTATTGTGTGTAACTTATTCAATTAAGTTTACCTTGAAATATTACAATACATCGTATTGTATTGTATTGATATTCCTTTGATAGGAGTTTACGCCTTATAAGGCAATATTTATACCCTCACGAACAACTTGTAGATATAAGATTTAGTGTATGCTTTGGGTATTGATAGCAATTTTCCTTTGGGGTTGGGGGGGGGGGGGGCGGGGTTGCGGTGTCGTTTCGTAGAGGATTTGTAACTGGGTGTCCCGGCTTCGATCCCGGCTCGGGGCGGATATGGTCAAAAGCCATTTTGGCACGGGATATTTCTTAGCATAGTGCTGGTTTGTTTACGCAGGAATAATAACCCGAGAAAATGGTGTGAATAATGACGTTATGAACTTTGAACGATCATGAAATAAGAATCCTCTACGTTTTATATACACACGGTTGATGTTGTTTTTGATCAGACTACTTTTTCTTTCGACTATGTACAAGGGAGACCTAACCATTTCCCTCGTGTAGACGCTTTATGACGCCTCTTCAGCAGACGACTTTTTGAAAAACATAGTGACAAAAGAAGAAATTGATCAAAACGTGCAATTTCTCCTTTTGACACAATGTTTTCCACTTTTCTTCATAGGTCATACATTCAATTATAGAGATTTACTATGATTTGACAAAATACGTTTAAAGTCGTCTGCTGCAGAATTGTCGAAAGAGGGAAAGGGTTAATTGACATTTTAACTTTTTGGTGAAAAAAGCATGACCTTAGAAGACTATTAATGTGCACGTTCTGATTACATTCGGGACTGGGCCTAAATGACAGAATATATATTACTTCGTTTATGTATATCTAGTAAAGGATGACCAATGGTGACATTAAGAGCAACTACCGAGTGCTTATTGTCCCTCGTATCGTGATAGGTATTGCATACTTACCAATATCGTAACGATTTTAGCCGTTCTTCCAATAAGCGGGAATCGTAAAGATCTGTTGCTAAACTTATGTCTTCCGGTCACGTGTAGATTCTTCTCGAAAGGGGGCTCTACATCCGAGTGCCAGTCTCCAACCTTAAAACATAAATATTTTATGTTGCAAAATTTGACATTTTCGTTTTTAAACATATTTATATAATTTCTACTTTTTCCAACATATTTAATTG